>PVKS010053274.1:0-10460 GCA_004027875.1 Aplodontia rufa
GCCCCCACCATCCTCTCCCAACACCTGAGGCTGTAAGTTGCCTCTTGTGACACTGGACAGCAGCCTCAAAGCTGACCCATGCCAGCTGTGCTCTCCTCAGCAACAGCCTCCTTCCAATTCCCAAGGCTCCTCTGCCCCTAGTCT
Organism: Aplodontia rufa; assembly: GCA_004027875.1. Lineage (NCBI taxonomy): Eukaryota > Metazoa > Chordata > Mammalia > Rodentia > Aplodontiidae > Aplodontia > Aplodontia rufa. Next base: position 145 of record PVKS010053274.1, read on the forward strand.
ATCCTGCATGCTGCCAGTATCTCCCACTTTTAACTAACCTCACAAAAGCCTGTCAACTTATTCTTCCTAAAGCAAGCTCCCAGAGTTCTCTTTCTTCCCCCGCAAAAATGGTTCCCCAACCACTATATGCTCCCAGCCCACTACTCCAGGTCTCTGCAGTAGGCCTCTGCCTTTTGGTTCTCATCACTCCCTTTCTCAATCCTTACTTTCCAACCAAAGACAATTCATTATTTATTCTCTGACCACGTTAAGTGTAGAGCCACAGTTCTCAAACTTTATAGCTTATCACAATCACCTAGGAGCTTGTTAAAAACCTGGATTTCTAGGAGATCCTGAGAGTTTCTGGATCAGCAGGCTTGGAGTGGGGACCAAGAATTCACATTTCTAACAACTTTCCAGGGGATGCTCATGCTGCTGGTCTGGGGACTACTCTCTTGAGAACCACCTGTTATAGACTATACATTCCTGATTGATGACTCCATGAAGCAGGTCCCTTCACCTGGAATATGCTACAACCATAATCGAAACCCTTTTAAAATTGACATCGTATACCATCCCCCTCCCATAAAGCCTTACAGCATTACTGTCCCCTCTCTACAACCCAAATAAGATACAATATGATGTGAAATGGAAGCTCCATAGCACTTTACTTAGAATTCTAGTCTGTCTCGTATCATGTATTTGTTTAAACTTTTTTTAAGAGAGAAAGACAGTGAGAGTGAGAGAGAGAGAGAGAGAGAGAATCAATTTTTATTGAGTTTTCCACATGGCTTTCGTTGCTCTGACACTTAGTTGTGTATGTGGGTGCTAGGGTTCAAACCCATGTACTTGTGCATGCCAGGCAAGCGCTGTAACCGCCGAGCCACTGCTCCAGCTTCTCGTGTATTTTTTTTAAGAGAGAGGATAGTGAGGTGGGGGAATCAATTTTATTTAGTTTTTCATGGGCTTTAATTGTTCCAACACTCCATTGTGTATGTGGTGCTGGGGTTTGAACTGCTGAGCCACCACTCCAGTCCATATCATGTATTTTTCATCACCATCAAACAAGATTATGACAGTTAGGAAACACAATGTTTTTAGACATGGAAATGCCCAGGATAGAACCTTGCAAATACCAAGTATTTGGTTTAAACCTGGCAATTTATTAGGCTGAACCAGGCTGAATTAAACTTTCAGAAGGTGGTAGTGATGCAGCTCAGTGACAGAGCATTTAACCTAGCATGCCTAAGTCCTGATCACCAAAATTACAAAGAAAAAGGGGTGGGGGAAGATCTTGTTCTTAATTTGCTATATACTTCACATTGTAAGTTACCCAAATACTTTCTAATGACAGGCAATGCATACTAGCTCCCAAAGCAGAAAATAACAAGAACCCACCATTCAACATAATCAATTTACAAAGGCAGGGACAAGTTTGTTTAAAGACCAGGTGTCTCGAAAGTCAGTCAAGACTGCCAAAGGAAGGAGAGAGAGAATAGTTTTTATACTCTTTTAAGGCCATCTGACTAATGTTATTTTGCATTTTGTATTATTATATTATTCTCAGATTTATTTGTAAGAGATCCAAATCTGTAACATGGAGTGATTAATGACCTATTTTAACAGGCTTGGGGAAAATAAATACTCGGTGAGTAAAAATGCATAGATGACAAACTAATTTTCTGTGGTGTCAAAAAGAAAACAACATAAATTGGTTCAGCTACTTTAGAAAACCATTTGACATTATGCACATTATGCTATGGCCTAGCAATTTCCCTCTTAGGTATGTACCCAAAACAAATGAAAGCATCTGCCTACCAAAAGACTTGTACAAAAACATTCAGAGCAATTTTATTTGTATGAGCCAAAACAAGAAACTACTAGATAATCATCAACAAGAAAATGGATAGTGTTTTACCACGCCAAAAAAAAAATGGAAACAAGAAAAAGATTTAGGAAACCTCTGTGCTCCAATCACTGCAAACCACACTTACCAAATAAGAAATGAATCCAATGGGAGTTCATGGTTCATGTAAGTATTTCCATCCATCATGTCTGACCATATCTGCCCTGATAAATTACACAGAGTACTGCAAATATCTAATTTGGAAAATTTCATTGTGGCACATCCACCAATTACTTTCTAACAAAATGAGCAACCTTGAATCCCACTTGATAAGTGACAAGAAGCCAGGCAAAAGTTCTTAAATTTCCGATGCAAGGAAATTTTTTAAAAAAAAAATCCTGTCAATAATGAATCAGTCACAAAATAAGGCACTTTTGACTTACATAACATACTCAAAAAAATCAGTATTCAAGGTTTTCAGTAGCTTTTATAGAACTCAGCAAGAGATCCTTTTTAGATGATGAAGACAAGACATTCATTCCACAAATGTAGGAAATGAGGGGCTTTTTTTTCTTATTTAAAAAAATCCTGTTTTCAAAAACAGCACCAGAAGGGGCAGGAGAAGTGGTAGCATGCTTGCCTGGCATGAGTGAGGACCCAGATTTGATCCCCAGAACCACATGTACACCTAAGTAGAGGAAAAACAAAAACCACACTGAGAAAAAAAATGACTCTTTCTCAAAAAAAAAAAAAAAAAAGGCACCAGGATACACACTGGGTAAGGCTAGCTAAGCTATCTCCTGTTATGAAAATGAGCTTCCTCCCTTTTATCCATACTCTTTAATGTCCTAGTTGTTTTTATCTGGATATCTCCTACTTACTGGGCCAGGCCCTGATAAAAAAGAATGATAATTCCCTTAACCTCTCTGAAGCAAGAAATGCAACTAATAATGATGCCAGGAAGTAACTAAAGATTTTTCCAACCCTCCAGTTACAACTGTGGAACCATGTTCTAGACCAGTGCTGTCTAAAAGAACATTTTGCAATCATGCTAATGGTTTACATCTGAATTAACTATTTCAGTAACCACTAATCAAATGTGACTTTTTTTTAAAGAGAGAGAGGGACAGTGAGAGAGAGAAAAAAAATCAATTTTATTTAGTTTTTTTTATCTGGTTTTCGTTGCTCCAACATTTAGTTTTATATGTGGTGCTGGGGTTCAAACCAGGGTCCTCACCAAACAAGCACTGTTAAGTGTTGAGCCACTACTCCAGCCCCTCAAATGTGACTTTTGTATAACATGAATTGTGACTAGTAAAACTAAGCAACTGGATCATTTAATTTTAATTTTAGATAGTTGAAGCTAGAAGCTACCATATTTGACAATGTAATTCTGTACATAGTTCTATCATAATATTTACTATTGACAAATACTGTATTTCCCCAATGATAAGGTTCTACTAGTTGTAAATACTGTCAATTTAATGGCTCTTGAAGGGTGAATAAAAAACTCGATTAGGGGCTGGAGTGGTGGCTCAGCAGTAAAGTGCTGGCCTGGCATGCGTGAGGATCCAGGTTGGAATCCCAGCACCACATACACAAGTAAGTGTCAGAAAACAAAAGTCATGTGAAAAACTAAATAAAATCATTCCCTCTCTCTCTCTCTCTCTCTGTCCCTCTCTCTTAAAAAGAAACTAAATAAAACTGATTCTCTCTTTCTCTCACTGTCCCTCTCTCTCTCTAAAACAAACAAACAAACACTAGGTTGTGTCTTCTGTTTAAGCTGCCAGAACTTCTCTTTCAATTTGTTGGGCTAAACCACCTGTGGATCAGACACTGAGAACACTCCTCAGAGGAAGAACTCACAGAAAGGGCAAACAAATTAATTAACTCCACATGAAAAGTGCAAAAATAAAGGTACATAAAGGTGCTTCATATGCCAAAGAGAGGTGATGTCAGCTATGGCTGATGAGAAGAGAGTACACCTAACTTGGGCGAAGGCTTCACAGAGATCTTAGTTGAACACAGTGATTTCTTCAGGCATTCTGAACAACAGTTATCTTCTACAAGATTGTAAAAATGCATGTTATTCATGGAAAATGGGCCCTTTGAAAAGTATAAAATGTGTTACAGAAGCCTATTTGCACTGTGCACTCAAGCCGTACTGGCTTCCAGCAGGTCTCTTAACAGACCTGACATAACTGTTACCAACTCCCCATCACTTCTGCAGAACAGACCCCCTGATGCCAACAGAACAATGTTTTTGGATAACAATTGTTTAATTCAACTTTATATTTCTGTTCCCTTAAATTGAACTATATGTTCAGCATCCAGTCAGTTGCATTTCTTCCCTAAAACAGTCTATCAATTCCTCTTGGATTAATCATTACATGTTTTTCAATTAAATAGCAAACAAACCAATTAAAAGAGAACCGCCCTTCAGGTAAACCTGTTAGATGTTTTGGCAAAATTCAACATAGGGGATGAATCACTTTCAAAATATGGCTGTCAAATTATCATGGGTTAGATAATGTTGAAAGACAGGAGATGCCAGGCATGGTGGCTCATGCCTGTACTCCCAGCTAGTTGAGAGACTGAGGCAAGAGGATCACAAGCCTGAAGCCAAACTGGGCAACTTACAGAGAACCTGTTCCAAATTTTTAAAAAATTAAAAGTGCCAGGGATGGATATAGTTCAGTGGTAAAACTTCCTTTGGGTTCAATCCCAATAAATAAATAAATAACAAGAACTAGATGGTTTCATGGGTTATCTATTGTTTCACTTTCATGAAATCAAAACTGGACCTACTACAGAGAACATATTATAGGTATGGTTCATATAATAGGATGACAGAGAGCTTAAGCCACTTGATAAAGGCCTTGGACCTATATCAAAACACTGCTTAAGAAACATGATTTATATAGGATGGAGCCCCCTATAGTATTTAATTTTAAGTAGACCAGGGAGCTGGGAAGAAATGATGTTCAAAGGGGAGGTGACTGGAACGAAGCCAGGGAGGGCAAGTGCGTGGTTGGAGGAATCAACCCAGCTCCGTCCCCTGGGTTTTTTCAAAGAAGACTATAGTCAGTAATAGTTACATGTACAGTCTTACTTAATTATATAGAATTTTACCAATTTAAAATTGTTTCTAATTATTGAATGCAACCCATCAAGTTGGGGGTGGGGAGGCTCCCCACAAGAAACATCCTACATCCTTAATTATTCAAGTGTCTGCACAAAGGTCACCTTCTAAGAAAATCCCTGAAGTGCTAACTATCTCTTCTGGTGCTAGACTACTACTGGTTTTACCCTCAAACCATTTTTTGAAACCAAATTCCTTAAGGGTAATGAAATCTTATTTTCTTCTTTTGATCTTGATTCTCAAAAAGTAAATCTAAATGGGGTTGGGGATGTAGCTCAGAGGTAGAATGCTTGTCTAGCAAGTGCAAGGTCCTGGGTTCAATACCCAGCACCACCAAAAAAATAAAACAAAATGATCTCAATAAATCACTGCAAAGATAGATCTTATAATGATAACATGCATGTGAGATGGTAAGTTATTTTGTGTTTGTTTTTAAAAAGAGAAGGACAGTGAGAGAGAGAAAATCAAATTTTATTGAGTTTTTCACATGGCTCTCATTACTCTGACACTTAGTTGTGTATGTGGTGCTGAGGTTTGAACCCGTGTAACTCATGCATGCCAGGCTGAGCCACCACTCCAGCCCCGAGATGGTAGGTTTTTCTAAAGGTATTATAAAAATGTTCAGCAATTTAAAGAGAGATAGTATTTCTACCTTGCTGGGGGAAAATAACTAGAAAATAAGTCAAAATACCTGAAAACAAAGAAGAAAGAAGATATCTATGGACCAATCTTAACAAAAATCTAGTTATCACAAACAGGTTATAGACTTGTTCTAAAAGGTAAATGACATTTTAAACTCAATTTTAGGGGCTGGAGAGGTGGCTCAGTGGTAGAGCACTTTCCTGGCATGTGCGAGGACCTGGGTTTGATCCCTTGTATCCCATACACAAATAAAAGAAAAACAAAATCCAGATTAAACTCCATGTTAACATCAATGACATATCAACTAATCACCCACTGTCACATTTTATTATGTGTTGCATTCCTGAAACCCAAAAATACACATCAGTCTTTTTCTAATGTATCTTACAATCCAGTTGTCAAAAGTGTAATACATAAAAATTTTATGCAGAGATTAGGACAATACAGGTGGTCAAAAAATTGTTGCTGCTTTTATTAAACATTAAACATTTCAAGATCCTAAGTAATGCAACATAGCAGGCAAGATGAGACAATTCAGACTTATAATTACCAAATGAGCTACACAAATTAAAATAGTTACCTAATGTTCAAAGAAAAGAGTGCTGTTTCAGACTGGGCAAATCATGTTTTAGATTGGATTTGAACTAGGTCTGGGGAAATGGGTGGGGTTAAATAGTGCAACCAAAAAGAAGTAGCAAAATTTGGCTAAAAAAAACTTGAGGATTATTATAAATCATGATGAGAATTCACATCATTTCCAAAGTGCTTTCATGTTTACCATTTCACAGATCGGCTAGCATGACAGCCCAGTGAGTTCATAATCCAGAAAATCACACACTTGAGATGTAAAACATAAAAAGGATATCTGGTCAAAACCTCACATTTTAAATGAAAAGAAACGTGAGTACAGTAGGATTCATGGGTATTTGCAAAACTAAGAAACTTGAATTTTAGACAGTAAACTTTGGGACATTATTACAAGTTTTGTTACCTTTTTCCCCCCTGTGATATAATGAAAGAAACCCACTGGTTCTAGAATATTAGCAAATACAACGCAAGGAAAATGGAACATTCATCATTCATTTATCCCACAAATATTTACTTAATTAGAAAGTTTCTATGCTAATCACTATACCAGATATAAAAAATACCATAGGGAAGAAAACAGGTCAGACCCTGTCCTTGCGGAGCTTAAAATCAAAAGATATGAAAAATTCCAGTGAAGCACAATATTTCAAATTTTAAAATCTGGTTGCATACCAGATTTTCAAATGTGATAAAATAATGACAGCTAAAACATATGACACCTTTTGCCAAGTACTGTTCTATCTTATTTATATGAATTTATTTAACACTGACAAGAATACTTTGTGGTCCTATACTACCAGAAAGCTCATGTTACCAACAAGGAGACTAAGAGAGAAACTAAGTAACTTGCCCAAAGGCAGAAAGTGGTAGAATTAGAATTTTAACCTAGGACCTCAGGCTCCAGAATCCCCATACTTACCACTGTGCTATGTGTCCTTAATCATCAAGCCAGGTAGCTTAAAACCAGTGCTTATGGAGCACATCCATATAACAGGCATGATATGATATGTCGTTACAGATATTATCACATTTAATCCTAACATTGTTTTAAAAGATAAGAAAACGGTTCCAGAGTCATTAACCGTGTCCCTTTTCACACAGCTAGGAAGAAGTGCCAAGGCCAGAATCAAACCAAGGTTTATTTCCAACCTCCCCAAGCTGTATTTTTAACTATTACATTATTTTATGGGCCAACAGTTGTTTGAAAGCCTCAACAAATGTGTACTAAGTAGGAAAACCAAAAAGGTGAGAAACAATTCTACATATTGATCAAATTATAAAAAGGAGTGGATGTAGCAAACTTAAGGTTAAATGTAGTAGGGAGATGTACTAATACTACCTACCCTCTGTAATAAGCTCATGGATACTCACCTCCAAACCTGTAATGGACTGGCTATTCTTTTTTTTATTCAGAAATTTATTTGTTTAACAATCAAACAAGCTTCTAATGAAATAATATAATATATATAAATTCTGAAAATTAGATTTACCCCCAAGAGCCCCCCCCCCAATTACCCACTCATCCCTCCCCTCCCTTCCCAATACATCTCTACAAATGCCTTAGGCTGTATGACATTACACCTTATCTGGTTTTAAAACATGATAACAGACCTCCTTTCTCAATGGCCAAGGTCCAGCTCCAGCCTCCACAGATGAGTGAAGACATCCGACCCTTGGTTCTCTGGGTTATGCTGATTTCACTCAGCATAATTTCTCCCATAGCCATCCATTTACCTTCAAAGGCTGCAATATCAGTGTTTCTAATTGCTGAGTAAAACTCCTTATCAAGAGCTCTTACCTTACTATCCAAAATAACCGATTACAAAAATACTAAACAGAGTAAACACAGATAATAATCATTTATTTCATTAAAGTTTATATATTTGCTAGTTTATCTAAAAAGATTTCTCCTCAAGTCTTCGATCCTAACTATAACTGGTAAGTGTTTCTATTTTACTACAGATTAAAATGAAAAATCCATTAAGAGCAGTCATCTGGAAAGTGCAATTGGATCATTTACTCTGGCCCCAAAACTGAGAAGTCCTTTCCGGAAGAAGTAAAAGGGTCTTGCAAAAAATCAACACCAGGTAAAAAGTTGAGCCAGGTGTTGTGGCACATGCCTTTAATTCCAACAACTCAGGAGGCTAAGGCAAAAGGATTGCAAGTTCAAGATCAGCCTCAGACCCTAAGCAACTTAGAGAGACCTGAAAACAAAATATAAAAAGAGATGGGGATATGTTTCAGAGGTTAAGCACCCCTGGGTTCTATCCCTAGAACCCCAAAATAAAGTCAAATCTAACACTTATTTTAACCAGAGGTTTAGCAAAACAAGAAGAAGTATAAATACAATTTAGGAATGGGCTTGACATATCATTCAATAAAAGGTTTTTCACTCATTCTTCAAATATTTATCCAATACTTACTGAGGTTGGAAATACAATGGCTAACATTCTTCTATATTCCCATATATCCTACTTTTACCCTTGCCAAAAGCTGGGCAGACCACCCTTTGGGGGCCCCCATCTATAAAAATTAAATTAATTAATAACTACTTTCACAGAAATATAATGGATTAAATGTGGCAAACCAACCTTTAAAGTGTTCTTTGCTCAAACACAAAAAAACACAGTTTCAAGACAAACATTTTCAGAACAGCATGCTAAAGAGGGGGAAGGAGCTGGAAATGTAAAAAAAATTTATAATAAGCTAATGTTTATTTCTGGACAGCAAGCAGCCTTAAACATCTGTATATCCCTCAAGGTATCTGGCAAACTGCCCTTTGCTTAAAAGGGTTCAGTAAATACATGTGATTTTTTTCTAAGGTAAGAAGTTTTGTAGTAATTTTAATTATCTAGCAAAGAATGAACAAAAGGAATTAATATCTACTGCTGCCTATTATTTAGCAAGTACTGTGGTGGGCATTTCACTTATGTTATTTCACTTAATTTTCATAGCCACCTTAAGAGGTATGCATTTTTAATTTAAAAAAGGAATGGATTTTAATTTCCAAAGAATTGGATCATAATAAATCTAAACTGAAAAAAACTTACATTTGGCAGCATTTGCTCATTTCTTGTTAAAGAATTAATGAAACCCTACAAAAGGGTATTAAGAAAATCTTTATTAACACAAAAAGAAAATTGAAGAAAAAGGATAAAAGATCAATATTGTCAATGTACAATCTTACTAATAATTTTAAAAATCCAACAACAGGGGTTGGAGAAGTGGCTCAGTGGTAGAGCACTTGCCTGGAATGTGTGAGGAACTGGGTTCAATCCCCAGCATCATGTACACAACCAAGTGGAGGAAAAACAAAAACCAGATAAAAAGTAAAAAATTAACTCTTTTTCTCTTACTTTCTCTAAAAATAAATAAATCCAACAATAACACCCTCAGGTGAATCAGCAATGTTTCCTCCATGCACCTCCACAATCATCTGCAGTGATTCTCAAGCGTGCTATGAGGCCGATGTTTTAAGAAAACAAACAAAAATGTGCACACAAATTTACTTTAAAATACATTCTCGGGGCTGGGGTGGTGGCTCAGCACTTACAGCACTTGCCTGGAATGGACAAGGACACAGGTTCAAACTCCAGCACCACATTCACAAGGAAGTGTAGGAGCAACAAAAATCAGATGAGAAACTAAATAAAATTGATTCTCTCCTTCTCTCTCTCCTTATTCCCCTCTCTCTCAATAAAAAAGACATTCTCTGCCATGATGTCTACAGTAGAGAAAAAGGGGAAATCACATGTGGTCTCAATCTCTGACATGCTCCTTAAAAATGGCTGAGCAAAGTGAAGTGGAGCGTGGTACCCATTAACTGCAGCTTCCATGAAGAATGGGGAGCCCTAACACTCAGAAAAGCAGCCAACACACTCTACAGAAAAAATAATGCATTCCAGGCAAAGGGGAGGGCTAGCATAAAACAAAGACAAAGTTTGAAACATAATTTTATAGGGAATGACAATAAGAGAGCAAAGTGAGTCAAGAAGCAGAGAACATAGCAAGGAGAGCTTGACAGGTATATAGGGGAATTCGGTCTTTCTCCTAACTTTCTCCTGTTAGCAAAACAGCACTGGTGCAAACTTTCAAGTAGGTCAATGCCACAGTCAAAAA
>PVKS010053275.1:0-10459 GCA_004027875.1 Aplodontia rufa
TCCTCCTGCTTGCCAGGCAAGCGCCGAAACCGCCGAGCCACCGCTCCAGCCCCTCCTACTTTCCTTTTCATAAATTACCACCAATCTTCCAATTAATAGTTTTTAAAAGGTTCGAAAAACTTTTTATTTTATTTATTTAAATTTTAATTTTTTATTTTGAGACAGGGTCTCACTAAATTGCTTAGGGCCTCACTAAATTGCTGAGGCTGACCTTGAATTTGCAATGTTCCTGCCTCAAGCTCCTGAGCTGTTGGAATTACCAGCATGAGTAACACACCTGGCTGAAACACTTTTTAAATGCTTTATTAGTACGTACTAATTATACAAAATAATGGGTTTGTTTCTTTTCTTTTTTCCTTTTTGTGCTGGGCATTGAACCCATCGATGCTTTATAATTGAGTAACATCGCTAGACCTTTTCTTTAAATTTTGAGATGGGTTGGTCACAGTGGCACACCTGTGATCCCAGCAGCATGGGAGGCTGAGGGAGGAGATTGCAAGTTTGAAGACAGCCCCAGCAACTTACTTAACCAGACCCTGAGCAACTTAGACCTGGTCTCAAAATACAAATATAAAAAGGGCTGGGAATAAGTGGCTAAGACTCCTGGGTTCAATCCTTGCTGCTGGGGGCGGGGGAAAAGGAAAGTATAAAAAAATTGATTCATTTTCCAATAGAGAAATTCACCATATTCTCATGATTGTTTTCTCTCTTGAAAGAAAATAGTTAGTTATGTGGACTTCCTGGGACTAATGCTTGTCCGAAACTATTAAATGATGAGAGACTTCTATTCTGGGTAGCCCATAGCTGCTGCATGGCCCAATAATCCCTCACTGACCTGGCCCATTCTTCTGCATCCCCTTGATTCAGCAACTAAAGGGTTGACAACTGGAGGCCTCTGAGATGCAGCTTGAGCTGGTGGTTAAGTATTCTGAACATCAGCTCTGGGTCTCCCCAGTGCCATTGGTTGTTCCTAAAACGTTGGATTAAAGTGAATGCTTGTTGGTTGGTAAGAATAGAGCACTGAACAACTTATTCTGTTCTGCTGGAATCATCTTTGGGAGCAGGTTGGATACTAGACCACATGTGTCTTTGGGACAATGCAGATTTATGTGAGTGTATATTAAATTTTATTATATAATAGGGGAAAAAAGGCCATTAAGACAAGAAAGAGAGAAAGAAGGTTATTTTCTTAATTATCTTTTTTCTTTTTTTTGTACCAGGGATTGAACCCAGAGGTACTTAACCACTGAGTCACATCCCCAGCCTTTTTATATTTTATTTTGAGACAGGGTCTTGCTAAGTGGCCGAGGCTGGCTTTGAAGTTGTGATCTTCCTGTCTCAGCCTCCTGAATTGCTGAGATTATAGGTGTGCACCATTGCACCTGGCTGTTAATTATCTGTGCCCTCCGCATCTAGCATAATGCTGGTCTATGGTATACATGAAATCAAGGTATGTTGAGTGAGTACAGGAGTCAGTATGGGCTTCCTGCGTTGTCATGACTATATTCCTGTTGAAATAATGGCAGCTCACATTTATCACATTTACTTAGTTTACAAAGTAGTGATTTTTTTGTTGTTTTTTGTAAGTGCTGAGGATCAAATCCAGGTCCTTTCGCACACTTAACCAACACTTTGCTGTCAGTGAGCCTTTCCCATAGCCCCCTTAGTGGTGCTTTGAACGTTGTAAATGTCTGTTGTTTTTCCAGATACCCTTTGTTATTTTGAGTTTTTCTGCCTCACAAATGTAGGCAGTTGGCCAAGAAATCGCAATCTGGGAGAAGAAATACTGAGAAGTAAAGATTCTTCCTGGGGAAAGAAGTAGGATTTATTAGTGATTCATGGGAGCTAAGTACCCTCCCACTTCTATTTTAAGTGTATGCTGTTGCTTGCCCCAGTCCCTCTGCTGGGAAGACCTCCTTCCTAGGCTGTTGGTTCTGTTCCTTGCCCCTCACCTTTTACCCGGTAAGCTACTCACTAAAGGTCCATTCATCCTTTTGTAGCTCCTCCCTGGGTTGGATTAGGTTCCTCTTTGCTCCTCTTCGTAGCACCTGGCAATCACATTAGGCTGCAAGTCCATTGTCAATCTCCTATAGCTATGTCGTGATTTCTGATGGAGAGGTTATTATGTTCATGTATGTTTTCATTGCCTGACATGGAAATATTTCTAATAATAACATCTGCACATCCCTCAGAATCACAAGGGGGAATCTGCCCTCTGGGTGATACTTAAAAAAAAAATTTCTTTTTTTTTGGGTATTGGGGATTGAACTCAGTTTGAACTCAGGGGTGGGTACTTTACCACTGAGCTACATCCCCAGACCTTTTTATGTTTTATTTTGAGATAGAGTCTGGTTAACTTTTTGAGGCTGACCTTGAACTTGTGATCCTCCTGCTTCAGTCTCCTGAGTTGCTGGGATCATAGATATGCGCCACCATGCCTGACTGATACATAAACTTTGTAACCTGCTTTCCAGGTGAAACTTAACCTTGTTTGAAAACCACTGTGTCATAAAACTAAATTATTTGGATGAATATATTGTGAGGTGTTGGACTTTGTGAAGAGAGCTCTTTTTCATGTACCAGGACAGAACTGAAATATTCTAATGCTTTTGTAAGCAATAATGAGGTCGCTGTATTAATCCCTTTCTGTTTCTGGGTATGCATTTCTGTGTGCAGGCTTATCTGCCTTGGGCCTCTGTTATCACGTGTTGCTCGTCTGTGAGTCGAGGCCCTGACTCTTCCCCTGAGCTTTTTTGGAGAACAGAAGGAAGAGACATTTCTCTCTGAAGATGAACTCCACAGACCTCCTTCAGGATGCCCCCAATGCCACCTTGCTCCATGTGCCTCACTTGCAGGGAGGAAACGACACCTCTCTCCAGGAGGATCTTCAAGATCTCATCCACATGGCCACCTTGGTGACCTGCACTTTTCTGCTTGCAGTCATCTTCTGCCTGGGCTCTTACGGCAACTTCATTGTCTTTCTGTCCTTCTTTGATCCAGCCTTCAGAAAATTCAGAACCAACTTTGATTTCATGATCCTGAACCTCTCCTTCTGTGACCTCTTCATTTGTGGGGTGACAGCCCCCATGTTCACCTTTGTGTTATTCTTCAGCTCAGCCAGCAGCATCCCGGATGCCTTCTGCTTCACCTTCCATCTCACCAGTTCAGGCTTCATCATCATGTCCCTCAAGACAGTGGCTGTGATTGCCCTGCACCGGCTCCGGATGGTGTTGGGGAAGCAGCCTAATCGCACAGCCTCCTTTCCCTGCACCTTGCTCCTCACTCTGCTTCTCTGGGCCACCAGTTTCACCCTTGCCACCTTGGCTACCCTGAAAACCAGTAAGTCCCACCTCTGTCTTCCTATGTCCAGTCTGGTGGCTGGAGAAGGGAAAGCCATTCTGTCTCTCTACGTGGTAGACTTTACCTTCTGCATTGCTGTGGTGTCTGTCTCTTACATCATGATTGCACAGACCCTGAGGAAGAATGCACAAGTCAGAAAGTGTCCCCCTGTAATCACAGTTGATGCTTCCAGACCACAGCCTTTCATGGGGGTCCCTGTAAAGGGAGGTGGAGATCCCATCCAGTGTACCATGCCGGCTCTGTACAGGAACCAGAATTACAACAAACTGCAGCATGTTCAAATCCATGGGTACACCAGGAGTCCCAACCAGCTGCCAATCCCTGCAGCCAGCCGACTCCAGCTGGTATCAGCCATCAACCTCTCCACCGCCAAGGATTCCAAAGCCGTGGTCACCTGTGTGATCATTGTGCTGTCGGTCCTGGTGTGCTGTCTTCCCCTGGGGATTTCCCTGGTGCAGGTGGTTCTGTCCAACAGTGGGAGCTTTATCCTTTACCAGTTTGAACTGTTTGGATTTACCCTTATATTTTTCAAGTCGGGATTAAATCCTTTTATATATTCTCGGAACAGCGCTGGGCTGAGAAGGAAAGTTCTCTGGTGCCTCCAGTACATTGGCCTGGGTATTTTCTGTTGCAAACAGAAGACTCGACTTCGAGCCATGGGGAAAGGGAACCTTGAAGTCAACAGAAACAAATCCTCCCATCATGAAACAAACTCTGCCTACATGTTGTCTCCAAAGCCGCAGAAGAAATTTGTGGACCAGGCTTGTGGCCCAAGCCATTCAAAGGAAAGTGTGGTAAGTCCCAAGATCTCTGCTGGACACCAGCACTGTGGTCAGAGCAGCTCAACCCCCATCAACACTCGGATTGAACCCTACTACAGCATCTATAACAGCAGCCCTTCCCAGGAAGAGAGCAGTCCCCAAAACTTACAGCCAGTAAACTCTTTTGGATTTGCCAGTTCATATATTGCCATGCATTATCACACCACTAATGATCTAATGCAGGAATATGACAGCACTTCAGCCAAGCAGATTCCAGTCCCCTCTGTTTAAAGCAATGGGGCTAAAGAATCTTGTGCAAATGGTTTTTGCTTCTAATACTGACTGATTTTTTTAAATAAACTTTTTGAGAACAGTGGCATATCAAACTTGAAAGATTCAGCTTGAGTTGACAGTTGTGACTTTCTTTGGTCTGAAGTATTAGTGTCTTGATTTACTTTGTAGTTTCTTGACATTTTAAGATTTGATGTAAAAGTTTATTTAGATTTTTACCTTGACCTGTTACCCAATCTTTTGTACCAAGCCTTTAAATAGAGGCCAGGGCCAGGAATGATATGTTAAAAATATGTTTGAGTAGGAAATCAACTGATTGTAATTCTTTGAGTCAGTGTTGTAGATCTACAAAGACTGTATTGGCTAGATTTTTTTTTTTTTGTATTGGGGATTGAACCCAGGGCTTTGCACACGTTAAGCAAGAGATCTAGCACTGAGCTACACCCCTAACCCTGGATGGATTTTTAAAAAGAAGAAGAAGAAAAAGAATTTAAAGGTAGGAGTCTTTTTTTTCTCCCCTTGGTACTGGAGATTGAACTTAGAGGTACTGTACCTCTGACTTACATCCTCCACTTTTTTTTTTTTTTTTTTTACTTTGAGACAGGATCTAAGTTGCTGAGACTGGCCTCCAACTTTCTGTCCTTCTGCCTCAGCCTCCAGAATTGCTGGGAATTACAGGTGTGTACCACCATGCCTATGGTTCTTTTAAAAAGAAAGATGTTTTAGCTTGTTACAAGTGAATTACTGTATTTTAGAATGATATAATCTAAGACTACTAGTGAAGGGCACTCCCCTATAGCAGAGGACACTTCTTGAAGAACAGGCAACTGTGTGGTCATCTTGGGACGTGGGTTGTCATTCATTAGGCAACCTTTGTCCTTTCTTAACAAGGCATAGAGATGAAATTAGGAAGGTTTTTATTTATGTTTTCCTACACTGTAACAAAAAATTATTAAGTACCTAACAGTATTCAAGTAACTATTTAGAAATAACTGCTTTTGGGGCTGGAGCGGTGGCTCAGAAGTTACGGCACTTGCCTAGCATGTGTGAGGACATGGGTTTGAACCCCTAGCTCCATGTACACAAAGGAGTGTTGGAGCAACAAAAGCCAAATAAAAAAACTAAATAAAATTGATTCTCTCTTTCTCTCACTGCCCCTCTCTCTTAAAAAAAAAAAAAAGAAAAAGAAATAACTGCTTTTTCTTTCTTTATGTATCATTGTGATCAAAAAATTATCAAGTGTTTATTTTTAAATTAATTGTTTTACTTTTCTCCCATTAATCTTTTTTGGGGGTGAGGGGGATACTGGGGATTGAACCCATAGCATTGCACGCACTAGGCAACCACCATGCTACATCCCTAACCCCCTACCCTTTTCTTTTTTTGAGACAGGGTCTCTCACTAAATTGCCCAAGCTGGCCTCAAACTTGTGATCCTCTTGCCTTGGCCTCCTGAATAGCTGGGATTACAGGAGTGTACGCCAGTGCCTCCTCTCCTATAATCTCAACTTGGAAATGGGCAACTAGATTAAGTATTTCTGTACCTGAAAATAATTTTATTATATGCTCTGTGATTCTTAGGATTACAATGTGAACTCACATTTTTTATGTAAAATATTTTCATTATACAGCTAGTACTTGAACTCACTAGAATTTTGGAACTATAGTTGTTAAACTCAAACATCAAGACATAAAACTTATCTTTATAACCTGTTGTATTCAAGAATTATTATTGCACATTGGGAAGTACTTTGTCCCTTTTGTTCCCAGATAGAGGTCTTGGGAGGTGTGGAGGAGACAGTAGATTTTCAAGTAGAATTCTGCTCAGCCTTATCTGGCCACCCACACCTTCCAGTATTTACCAGTCATTTCTATTTCTGAGATTTAAGTGTGAAGTATAGGATTTATTTTGTTTTTAAATTCACCTTTCAGGACTGACTGGCCTGTCTTCTCCTTTTCTCTCTTCCTCTCTCACTTCTCTGTCTTTCTTCCTTTAGTTTTGCTATTAAATTTGATAACATATCCACTCTGTCACTTTTTTTTGTAATTGAATGCTATCTTCGAAAGTCACTATTACCTATTTCAATTGTGCTTTTATATTTTAAAACAACACTGAACTCATTAAAACGCCCATACTTCAATACCTCTTTTTAACAAAGAATTAAGAAATCTAATTTCTTCTTCCAAGATTATTTGAAGGATTGTGGCAAATTAAGAATCAGACCTTTGTCTTAATTCAGAATCTAGTGATCCAATAAACCAAACCCATTTATAATTAATAACATTAGTTAAGATATTTCATACTTTTTAAGGTATATATGTTTTTGGATAGGCATTTCAAATGTGATTTAAATAAAAGGTTATAACAAAAGCAATTTCTACTTGTAAAATTTTAAACATCAGATTTCCTGTATGACCTTTCGGTTTGAGATATTTTGACCAGCATGGGGCCCATCTTTGGGAGGTAAAAATTACAGCATAAAGAAAATAAGCATGTTCATATAAAGGTATTCAGTTCTCTGTGCTCATCAAGAAATTGTTGATTTAAATTGCATGAATTCATAGTGAGCTATATTCGTAGCTCCCCTTTATATCTATATCTGTATGTAGATACAGATATTTAGATAGAACTCGTCTCTTCATAAGTTGTGTATGTCTATCTATACCTATATAGTAACAATTAGCTATAGATGGACATATATAACTTATCTCTTCATAAGGGCTAAAATGAGAACTATGAGTAATGAAAATTCAATGGAATAGATTAACTTGCAGGGTATTTACCAGTTCTCTTGATGCTTTACTGTGATGCAAAGTGTGTGATGTCTTTAACACATTTTATAATAATTGTTCTTATGTTAACCATTAGGCCAGATTTGTATTTCGGATGCTTTAAATGTACTTTTAAAATAAAGTTTGGAAAATAAAAATGTTGAAAATCCTAACATTTTGAACATCAGATTTCAATATGATGACTTTCCTATTTAGTCATTTAAAAACCATCAGAGCATGGCAGTTATAATTTTGGGTTTTTTGGTACTGGACCATCCTTTCTATTTTTTTTTTCATCCTTTCTATTTTTGGGACAGGGTCTCCCTGAGTTGCTGAGGCTGGCCTTGAACTTGTGATCCTCCTGCCTCAGCTTCCTGAGTCTCTGGGATTACAGTTGTGTGCTACCACACCCTGCTGAGTACCCTGATCTTTTAAAAATGATTCTCAATAATCTGGAGTCTCTCTTTCAAGGCTGTCCTCTTTGTTCACAGTTCAGTGGCCACGTGTGCGTGGAGACTCTGGAGAGATCTTTGACTTTCCAAGAGACACACACTTTTTCTCCCTCATTTACTAAAAGCAGTTGTTTTTCTTTTCCATTAAGGAAAGAAAGATGTCTGTGAGCTCCCTGCCCCCACCCCCAAAGATGAATCTGTACATCGAGAAACAGGTTATGGCAGTAATTATCTTGATATTCAATCTTCTGACTTTCAATAGCATTTAAATGATAAATTTTATATCTCAATTTTATATCTCTAGTCTTCCCTCTCCCTGAACTCCATGCTGCTCTGTCCAATTGCCTGTTTAACATCTCTGCTTGGATTTCTAATGGTTGTCTCAAAATTTTACGTGTATGAAGCTGACCTCTTGATTCAACCATATGCCCCATCAACTTGCTCTGTTTTGTCACTTCAGTAAAGGGCACCCAAGTACCTAATGGCACAGCTCAATTTGGTGTCCTTTCTTTCTTCCTGCACACAGCATCCAATCTATTTGACAAATCCTGAATCATCTCACAAATATTCTCTAAATCCATCCCTATCCCTTCTGACCCGTGTCCCCAACCTCTCTTACCAAAGGACTATTAGACCAGCCTCACGACAATTTCCCTGCCCCAGTATTTTTCTCCTGTGGTCTATGTCAGTGATTCTTTTAAGGACATACATGCCACTCTTGTGTTTAGACTCTTCTGGAGGCTTTCCACCCCACTTAGAATGAACTTTGAAGAACTTTCCATGACCTATGTTGCCGTAATCATGCGGTTTCTGGTTTCCTCTCTGTGTCCTTCCTTTCTTCCATACCCAGCCCAATGTGCCCAGGCTGCATAGGTTTTGGGCCATTTCTCACATGCCCCAATTTTATTCCATGTCAAAGATTTTCCCCAGTAATACTTCAGCCTGGAATGATTTTCCCCAGGGGCCTTTCCTAGCCCTGTTTTCAGCGTGGTTTTTCCTACAGCACTGTCTACCCCTCTACCTTAGTGGTGTTTTTTTTTCCATAGTCCTTCTTCATTTCCTGATATTCCATTATCGTATTGGTGTGCTCAGGCTGCCATACACTGTACCAGAGACTGGGCGGCTTACACAACAGAAATTTATTTTCTCATGGTTCTGGAGGCTGGAAGTCCAAGCTCAAGGTGCAGTCAGGCTGGTTTCTGGTGAGGCCTTTCTGACTTTTAGGTGACTGTCTATTTCTGTGGCTCACATGGCAAGAGAGAGAGAGAGAGAGGAAGCCAGCTCTCTGGTGTCTTTTCTTTTAAGGGCATTTTAAGGGACCCTACCCTTATAACCTCATTTAACCTTAATTACCTTTTTAAAGACAATGTCTCCAAATACAGTCACATTGGAGAGGTAGGGCTTTAACATGAATTTGGGGGGAACTCACTTCAGTTCATAGGAGTAATATGCAATTGCTTACTGGCTATCTCCTCACAAGAATAAAGCTCTAGTAGGGCAGACTATCTATTTTGTTCAGCATCATCTCCCTAATATCTTTTAGGCTTGCCCCTAGTGAGCTGTTTTGTAAATGAGTCAAACAATAAATGAATGGATGAAGCCTCAAAGTGATGTCAACAGGAATCTATTTCTGGCACGTTTACAATTTCCCCATATTTGTTATATTTTTTTATGTCCTCTATTTTCCCAGAATGTTGTCAATCATTAGGTGACCTGTGTCTTGTTTTATGAGGACTGAAAGATCCTGCTCCTGGCTCTTTACTCAGAGAACTATTATCCATCTCTGAGGGCATCGTTTTTTGGCTGCCCAGAAGCTGCCAGATGATCTGTGTTCACTCTTATTGGAATTCCCTGGCTCATGCTGCTGCCTGAAGTTATTGAAGATGAAACAAAACCCTTCTGTACCCACAGAGGAGTTAGAGGAGAAAGGGATAACTGGTTCTTGTGGGAGGTGGAGGACTATAATTACTATAAATTATGTCACTATAAAGTATACAACAATTTGAATAAAGTGAAGTGTTAGGGAAATTTCACTTTCCACAAGAAGCAGTTAATAGGCAGTCTCTTTGGGATCGATGCCTTTGAGATTAATTTTACCAAACTTATCACTTTCTTACTATGGACAAATTACCTCCCCCCACCCAAACAAACAAGTACTCTGCTTTTTTATAAATACCCGTATCTGGTGCTCAGATGGTTCCTGGGTTTCTTGAGTTCCATTTATGTGAAGGTTTGTCCTTCTGACGTTTTCCTGATCCTTCAGCTGCGTGCTGGTGAGTGGCAAGTCTCTCTATTCACTCTCACCGTGGGAATCTTGATTACCATGCGAAGTCTGGCGTTCTGCAGAATGCAGCTTGCTCAGATGCCAGGGAGGCCTTCCAAACCCCAGCAATCACAGAGAGCCCTCTGTGCCTGCCTCCCGGGGCCGAGGTACTAGGACAGGTTTTATAACCTGTGTAAATGCTACGGAATATCCCCATAGCAGAATGCCTTGATCATTTGTTTGGCTTTCAGAAAAACACATGTCAAAGAAATGGTAAAAATAAAGTTTATTAATGCGACTCTGAGGAAAGATAAAGGAAGCTCCCTCCTCCCCTCCGGGAGTTTGGAATACCCTGGAATTACCGTATTTGCGGTTCATGGAGTGCGAGAAATACAACAGAGGAAGGAGACGTAGACACTGTATTCTAGTTAGAAAGGAGAGGCCACACGGGACTGTGAGGGTGGGTGAATGGAGCACTTGGCTGGCATGAGAGGCCCCGAGTTCATCTGAGCAGAACACACCACACACAAAATACAGAATACAGAGCCACAGAGTGAGGGC
>PVKS010053276.1:0-10458 GCA_004027875.1 Aplodontia rufa
ACCGAGTCTTTTCAGGGTCAAGGAAACTGCTGTGGTGGGGAGGGTTGAGGTGGAGTGGGAGGTGGAGGTGGTGGGATAGGGTGTGGGGGGCTGCAGTGGGGATCTCCATTTGCTTTCCAGGATGTTTGTCTATTAGACCTGTGATCCTGAAATTTAAGATAAACTGAGGGAAAGCAAATCAGAAAACAGCAGGTCAGAGAGAGAGAGAGAGAGAGAGAGAGAGAGAGAGAAAGTAGAGTCAGTTAGGTTAATAATTGGATCCTCCATCAAGGGGACTTTGAGAACAAAATCTCCCTCTCCAGAGTCCCCCCCTCCCCAGGCTTCCCTCTGGAGCCCTGTAGGGTTGGCCTGCACACAGCTGGTGGTTCTATGAATTGGGATGAGGCTGCCTCGGGTGGAAGGTGAGGAAGTCACCCTTCACCCAGGCTGATGCTAAGCGGATGGGTGGGTTCCTACCTGTCACTCTTGTTTTTAGGCAGATTATGGCTTATACCCATAGCAAAGCAGCCCTGAGTGGACTGCAGGCTGTCCTTACACATGGAGTCTGGCAAGAGCTCCCTTGGTCGTTATGTCATTAGGACCCCAGGAGAGGGACCTTGTGCACTAGGGAATAAAATGCAGATTGCAGCTGCTGTGAGTGTGTCTCCTCACCAGACACCCACCCCATCTTGCAAGGCTATCAATTAAAAGCCTCGCTTTTTCTATACCTCGTGTCTCAGTCCATTCTTCCGGGCTGGGGAGGTGAGCTTGTTTCACACCACTGCACTATTGAGCCAGCAGTCACAGTGCCAGGCTCCTCTGAAAACAGACTGTGTCAAACACTTGGGCACAAGGGGTTTTTTTGGGAGAGGATCCGAAGAAGTAGAAGAGAGAGAATGGGACAGAATAAGACAGAGCCAGCAAAGCCAACACAAGGTAGGACTTTGAGATCACCACCATGGGCAATGGAGCCACTTCCAGGATTGTCCCTACAGAGGCTAGGAGCTGAACACTTCCTGGTCTATCCCTCAGGCTGGCATAGTCCCTCAGGGTACACCAGGGACTTGGATGAAGGTGAACAGACACAACTCCTGCTCAGTGTCCAGGTCTCAGAATCTCCCCAGAGTTCCAAACACTCACTCTGCACTTGGAGCATCCTGATGGGTTGCTGCCACCCCTCAACACCCGTAGACAGGACCAAAGGACTCTCCTGTCCCTGCCATTGTCACTGTATTATCATGGTTTGACATGTAGGGTGACCTGTACCAGGGTCTGCATCCCAGCTTTTTATATAAAAGTGTAACTCACACTCTTGTTCTCTTATGCCAGCTCTGTTTGTCAGTAGTGGATGCTCTGTTAAGAAAGATTCTGAGAGGCTGGAGCAATGGCTCAGTGGTTTCAGCGCTTGCCTGGCAAGCACGAGGACCCGGGTTCAAAACCCAGCACCATGTACACAACGGAGTGTTGGAGCAACTAAGGCCATGTGAAAAACTAAATAAAGTTGTTTCTCAAAAAAAAAAAAAGATTCTGAGGCTAGATTCTAGATTCAGGCTTATAGGGAAGAATGTTAAGTGGGTGGTAGCAGTGCCATGCTCCTGTCCCCTTGTTGATATCTCCACATAATTAGGCTTTTGTAAAATGGAGGCTATTTTGGTGGCTCAGTGATATTGCGCTTGCCTGGCATGCACTAGGACCTGGGTTCAAACCCCAGCACCACATACACAACTAAAACTAAATAAAGATGATTTTATCTTTCTCTCTCTCTCATGTCCCTGTCATAGTCACTGTATTTCCATGGTCTGACATGTAGGCTGACCTGTACAGGTCTGATTCTCTCATTCTCTCTCTCTCTCTCTCTAAAAAAAAAGAAAAAAAAAAAGAGGCAGCTTTGGAGATGTGGAGACACTGGAATATCTTATGACTTACCAAAGGAATCATTTAGCACATTCCATTGAACACACCTGGCTTGTAGGTTCTTGTAACAAAGAGGAACGAAGCCTCCAACAACAGTGACCACAATGTTCATTTCCTCTTAGGTGCCTGTTATATTCCAGATACCGTGCTAGATACTTTACATAGGTTTTCTCATCTAATCCTCATAGCATTCCCACAAAATGAATATGATTTTTCGTGATGACCAAGATGAGACTCAGAGATGTTGATGAAGTTACCCAAGGTCACCGTGTTATGGAGTCTGTGATCTAGTCACAACTGCTACTTTGCCTCACAAGCAAGTCTCAGCAAGTGCAAGCATGAGGCTGGCCAAAAGTCTGAGAGGCATACATGGAGGGTCTCCTCTATCACACACAGTGACATAAACATGGGTATAGGGACCCAGAACCTGCAGAGGCCAAGAAAAAAGTGAGCGTGGGTTAAGATGGTGATCAGAAAGGCTTCCTGAAAGAAGAACAGCATGAGGACCATCCTGAAAGCACAAAGAGAGTGGGCAAAGGGGCAGCAAGAATGTAGAGGATGAGCGTTTGAGGAGGGTGCGGACCTAGATAAGGGGAGATGCTTTTTGGCACTGGAGGGATAAACGGGCAACCAGTGCAGATGGCAGGGAGGGGCATGGGATGGCCGAATACTGTCAGAGCAGCTGAGACTGAAAGCACAGGTGGTACATAGCAGGTGGTGGTACTGGAACAGAGTCAGAGCTGGAGCAGAGGCAGCATGTCGGCTGAGAGCACAGAGGCATTTTGAAGGGAGCACTGCTATAGTGGGGTGTAAGTTGTTCCCCAAAACTTCATGTATTGGGGGCTGGAGTGGTGGCTTGGTGGTTACAGTGCTTGCCTGGTATGCGCAAGAATGTGAGTTCAAACCCCAGCACCACGTATACGATGAAGTCTCAGAGCAAGGAAAGCCACATGAAAACTAAATAAAAATTGATTCTCTCTCTCTCTCCCTCTCTCTCTCTCTCACTATCCTTCTCTCTTAAAAACAAAAACAAAAACAACAACAAAAAGCTTCACACATTGGAATCTTGGTCTCCAGTATAGCAATGTTAACACCTTTAAGAGGTGGAGCCTAGGGCAAGGTCATTACTGGCCCCTCCCTCTTCTCTGGCTTCCTGTCTTATGCCCTTGATCTCTTTCTCTTGAATGAGCTCCTGCTATTGTGATATCATCTGCTATGAAGTCCTCAACAGACCAAAGCCAGTGGCAGTGCCAGTGCCATACCCTTGAACTGTGAACTAAATAAACCTCTTCTGTTTAATTTATTCAGCCTTAGGTAATTTTTATGGTAACATAAAATGAACTAGCAGAAATACCAACTGGAGTGTGTTAGTTAGCTTTCAGTTACTATAACAAACACCTAAGATAATCTTAGAGAAAAAATTTATTTTGGCTCATAGTTTTGAAAGTGCTGATGTCTTTTTGATACACTGATTTCACTTCCTTTGGATATATATCCAGTAGTGGGATGGCTGGATCATATGGCAGTTCTATTTTTTTTTCCAAAAGAGAGAGGGCCAGTGAGAAAGAGAGAGAGAGAGAATCAATTTTATTTAGTTTTTCATGTGGCTTTTGTTGCTCCGAGATTTCATTGGGTACATGGCTGAGGTTTGAACTCACATACACCGCTCCAGACCCAGCAGTTCTACTTTTAATGTTTTGAAGAACCTCCATCTTGTTTTCCATAATGGTTGTATTGATTCACATTCCCACCAATAGCTTGCCCTGACTGGCACATTGAAAGTATGAGGGAATCAACCCAGTGGGAAATCTTCATCTTCCATGAGAAGTCCAGCTATCCAGCTAACACAGTAGTTAAATAGGGGGAAGCATGGAAGCACGGGGGAAACCCATGGAATGACATCAGCCTTCGCTTGCTCTGTCATTATGCATTTGTTCTTGATTGTATGACGATTCCCTCCTAAATGTAAGACTACATTAAATGAATAAAAAATGAATGAAAAAAAAAGAAATTCTCCCTCTGGATGGTATAATAACAGAGGCACTGATAAAGAGTTTATGGAAGTAATGCAGGCTTGGCCTATAGATTGGAGATGGTAGGAAATCGATGCTAACAGAATTTCTTAAATGATCAAGTGTAGGGTGTGAGAGGAAGGAGTTAAGGCTGACATTTAGAAGGATGGAGTTGTCACCACAGCTGTGTGGAGCAGTGTTCTGGGTTCTTGGGGGAGAACTCATCAGTGGACAAGTTAAAGCTGATTTGTCCATTAGACATGCCAGGTGGGCCTGGGGTGCAGTGGAGAGGTCTGAGATGGAGATCTAAATTCAGAGATTGGGCTGGGCTAGTTAATTGGTTGGAGAAGTATCTAGAAGAATCTAGATGAGCCTGCCAAGATACGCTTATACAGATTTTGCTACGTCTGGAGAAGACTCTGAAGTAAGCAGAGAAGAAAAAGAGCAATGTGTTGAATCCTGTGTTGAAAGTTGGGGAGAAGAGGACTCACAGCAGGAATGGGAGATGGAGCAGATGGAGAACAGTTGGGAGAGCAGGATGTGACACACTGAGTCTTCACTCAGAGAGGACATGAAGAGGGGGTGACCTGACACAGCCAGTTACTGCTTAGGGTGAAAAGACTCACCATTCATTCTTAGCATCGCCATGGTACAATGGCTAGTAGGGAGACAATAGCTGCTAAGAGTAGTTCCTCCATTAGGGAGGTGGGACAGGAATATGTACTCACAACTATCACAGCTGGGTGGGGATGGTCAGCCAATGGAGCAATCCCTAGGAGTCCCTGTGGACACTGTCCTCTGTGAAGGCCTCAGTGCAGGCCCTGGGGTGCCTAGGCTGCTGGCTCCAGCACTGCCTGCTCCCTGATGGTGTATGAGAGTACTGAGTGGGGCTGCAACCAACACAGTCTGTGATCAGCCAGACTTGGCTTCTTGTCTGTTTGTTTCAGCCATTCTCCTAGTGAGAGATCTCATCTGGTTATAATTTACAGTCTGAGAATTTCTGCCTGCCAGAGGCAGTCCATAGTCCTGTTTCCATTGTTCTCTACCAGTGGCTCTCAAACTTTAGCCAACATCAGAATTAGAGGGCTTATTAAAATCCAGAGTACTGGGCCTCTACCCCTAGATCCATAATCCTGGGGTGGGAGTCTGAAAATTTTCATCTCAAATACATTACCAGGTGCTAGTGATGAGTGGGACTGGCCCAGGGATGCACTTTGAGAATCATTGCCCTGTATCTACTTTAGAGGTGTCTACCTTCATATCCTATCTTCAGGAAAGAGAAGGAAGGCTGGAGTGATCTTCTTGCACCTACTGGATTAAAAAAAATTTTTTTAAAGAAAGAGAGAGGGGGAGAGAAAGAGAAGAGAAGAGGAGAGACAGAGAGAGAGAGAGGAGATAATCAATTTTATTTAGTTTTTCATCTGGATTTTGTTGACACTTAATTGTGTATGTAGTGCTGGGATTTGAGGAGAGGTGGTGTGTGGGTCTTCATGCATGCCAGGCAAGCATGATACTGCTGAGCCACTGCTCCAGCCTGCACCTACTGGGTTTTAAGTGCTTTAATTCATAATAGTTGCTATACCAGAGTGGCATATTTTGGGGACCATGTGTTTTTAGCTTTTACTCCCTTTGTCCCTCTCTACCATTATGTCTCTTTTCTGTTTGTCTCAATTACTTTCTTCTTTGGTCCAATGCACCAAGGCTGAATTAAGATTCAAGTGTTTTATAGGAGGCAGAGTGTATTACGATGTTATGGCTCATTAGGGTCCTAGCTTGGATAACTTCATTGGATTAGTCAGTCCCTGAGCAGTGCCCTAGCCTGGGACATGCTTGGAGGAAAGAGGTGAAGACTGTAGTGTGAGCCTGCCCCAGGGTGGAAGAGAGCGCCAGTGCAGGAGTGGGTACAGCAGCAACCCCGTGCCAGGTATGAGGTAAGTACTTTCTTCCCAAGTCATCTGTGCAGCACTAGCTTTCCCCCTACTCCAGAGAAAGTGGCTCAGAACTCTGGGCAACTTTCCCAAGTGCCAGAAAGTAGATAGGGCTGAGAATGAACTGGGCCTGGAGGTTGGTGTGTGATATGCTGAACGGATCTCTACGGTTTGGATGTCATTCTAGTCAGGTTTTGCATTACTGTTTCAGTCAGCTTTTTTGTTGCTATGACTAAAAGACCCAACAAGAACAATTAGGAGGAAAAGTTTATTTTGGGGCTCACCATTTCCACAGACAGCCAGCTGGATTCCTCAGGGCTCAAGGTAAGGGGAACATCATTGGTGGAAGGCATGGTTCCAGAGAGCAGAGAGACATCCAAGCTAGATACAAACTGTATACCCCAAAGGCACGCCCCCAACGACCCACCTTATCCAGCCACACCCTACCAGCCTATGGTGACCAATTAATCCCTATAAGGTGATTAGCTCACTGATTGGGTTAAGGTTCTTATAATCCAAATATTTCACCTCAGCCTTCCAGCATTGTCATGGACAATCTTTGGGGAGATATCTCACATTCAAACCATAACAATTACCAAAATACCTGACAGGAGCAATTTAGAGAAGGAAAAATTTAATTTGGCTCAAGTATTGGGGGTCTCAGTTGATAGAGAGCCACTCCATCGCTTTGGGCCCACCATGAGGCAGAATCTCATGGTGAAAGGGCTTGGTAGAGAGAAGCTGCTCTTTTTATGGCAGCAAGGAAGCAGAATGAGAGAGGAGGAAGGGGCTGCAGGGAAGAACACCTATTTAGGGCACATGTCCCTGACATAATTCCTGCAGCCACACACTACCTCTCCACAGTTACCACTCAGTCAGTCCATTCAAAGAAGGATGGACCTATGAGGTTACAGCTCTCACAATTCAATCTCGCTTTACCTCTGAACATTCCTGAATTAGCACAGGAACTTTTAGGGGATATCTCGTATCCAAATCATAGCATTCCACCTCTGGCCCCCGAAATTCATATCCATCTTACAATGCAAAATGCACTTGGTCCATCTCCAAGAGTCCCATAGTCTGAATAACTGTAGCATTGCCCAAAGGTCCAAGTCCAAAGTCTCATCTGAGACTGAAGGCAAACTCTCAGCATGAGTCTGTGTAAAAATCTAAAGTAAGTTACATGTATTCAATATATAGTAGATTTCTCTTCCAAAGGGAGGACTTAGAAGAGATGGGGTCAAAATAAGATTAAAACCCAGCTGGGCAAAAAAGTCCCCTAACTTCATATACAACATCTAGGATGCATGGCTATGGAATGTGTTCTCTAAAAGGCTTGGGTGGCTCTGTCCCTTTTGCCTTGCCAGTTGGAACCCACATGGCCTCTCTTTCAGTCTGTCTCTCTCCATCACCAGCAGCTTTCCTCAGCAGACAGTCCATGTTACTGACATTTCTTAATTTCTGAGTTCTCTATTCCAGTTTCTGCTTCACCTTCACAGTCTCATGCATCACTTTCCGAGGGGCGGCCTGCAGAGACTCTGACCCTGCAACACTTTGCCTAGCCTCCCAGGCCTTTCTTTGAAATCTCTGTGCAAGCTTTCATGACCACTTAACTAGAGCACCCTGCATTTCTGAAGAACCAGCATCATGTGGATGATGCCAAGATCTGCTTCCAGCTCATTCAGTAACTGAGTTCCTTGGGATCACAGTTGCAGTGACCTCTGAGTGGCTGAGTATGGTGAAAACAACTTCCTAGACCTTCTCATGCAAGTAAGGCACCCCATGACCTCTTATGAAAGGAATTTCCCCATCTACACCCTTGAGCCCGAAGTAAGTATGGTCTTGCAAATTCCTGAGATGCCCTGCAGGCACCTTTCCTATTGTTCCTGTACAAAGTACTTAGCATCTCTTTAGGGGCTGTAATTTCTTCAACAAGCACACCTTCCTTGGCCCCAGTTTTTCAAGCAGTTTTCTGGCCAAACTGCAAATTTTTAAAATCCTGTAGTTCCTGTGTTTTTTCTGTTTCCTAGTGCTCACAGATAAAAGCTGCCAACCATAGCCATGCCACCGACTGAATGCTGTGCTGCCTTGAAATTTCTTCCACCAGATTGATTGGTCTGTTACCTTTACATTCAACCTCACACAAAATCTCAGGAAATGGCAAAACATAGCCAAGTTCTTTGCCAGAATATAACACAAATGGCCTCTAACCCAACTCCCAGTAGAGTCATCGTTTTCCTCCAAAACCTCATGAGCACAGTCCACCTTCCTTTTGGTATTCTGGTCTTCTGAGTTCCCACCAGAATCATCCATTAATCTCTGCTTACAACATTCTAAGACTTCTTCAGCAAGCATTTAAAAATGCTTCCGAATTCCTCCTGCAAACAATTTCCAAGACTTTTGAACCACATGGTCAGATTAGTCACAGCAATGATGGCACTTCACATCAATTTCTGTTTCAGTCAGATTTTGTATTATTGTGACCCAAATTCCTCACAAGAGCAACTTAGGGAAGGAAAGTTTATTTTGGCTTACGGTATTAGATGTCTCAGTCCATAGACAACTGACTTCATGGCTTTGGGTGAAAGATGAGACAGAACATCATGGTGGAAGAGCATACTGGAGGGAAGCTGCTGCCTTCATGGCAGTAAGGAAGCAGGGGTGAAAAACGGGGATTTAGGCAAGAACAACATTTCCAGGACATGTCCCCAGGGGTCCACCTTCTTTAGCTATGCCCCACCTGCCCACAGTTACCACCCAGTCAGTCCATTCAAACTAGGATGGATGATTAGGGTACCAGTCTCACAATTTAATCACTTAACATCCAAACATTCCTGCAATAATGCTGAAGCTCTTGGGGGATATCTAAAATCCAAGTCATAACAAATGGGTTCCCTAATTTTTTTGTGTTGGAAATTTAACCCCTGATTTCTTATGTTCATAGCATTTAGAGCTGGATGATAGAGGGTCATCAGAGTGAGGACCTCATGAAGGACCTAGGGGGGTCTATAAAAAGGAAAGAGACCTGCACTGACGTGTTTGCTCTATCTTGCCACATGATACCCTCTGCCATATTACAATGAGGCAAGAAGTTCTCAACAGATGTCTGCACCATGTTGTTAGAATTCCCAGCCTCTAGAACTGAGACAAACTTCTATTTATTCTATTTATTCCTTAGTCTTGTATACTATTAAATTCCTTAGTCTTGTATATTTTGTTATAGCAACAGACAAAGTACTCAGATAGTCTCTAAGGGAAGCCTACTTTTAGGAATTTCTTCTTTTCTGATCCACATTCATTTTTTTTTCACTGTCCATACATGGTGAATGGGGCATTGGTACATGAATAGGAAAGTTATATGATACACTAATTCTGTTATCAGCAGTCAAACCAAACTCTGGATCCCAATTCACAGGATTCAGCCACCTGTCCACATAAAAAATAAGGATATGAGGTAGGCATGGTGGTGGTGTATGCCTGTAATCCCAGTGACTCAGGAGGCTGAGGCAGTGTAATCAAAATTCCAAGGACAGCTTCAGCAATGTAGTGAGGCCCCAAGCAACTTAGCGAAACCCTGTCCTAAAATAAAAAATGAAAGGGCTGGGGATGTGACTCATTGGTTAAGCACCTCTGGGTTCAATCTCTGGTATGAAAACAAAACAAAACAGAAAAGAACAAGCAAGCAAACAACAACAATAAATGATGTAAACAAGAAAAATGAAATTTTTTGCAGTTTTGACAAAAGAGAAAGAGCTAAACCGAGTCCACCTATCTTGCAGAAGTGGTTATAATTTATAGAAAACACAAAACAAAACAAAAAAACAAACAAAAACAAAAACAAAACCAGGATATATCCACATAGGCTGTGTTAGCCAGAAAACATGTCACAGTTGAGTTTATTTGGTGCCCTTCCATGCCACTGGCAGCTGCGGACGATTGGACTTGTGCATGAAAGAAAGATTCAAAAAGAAAATTTGGACACAGTGGCAGCTGGGGAGAGCGCTCACAAGGCAACTCTGCCCCCCAGCCTTTCACCATGCTATTTATTGGGTTTAACAAAGACACACAAAAAAACTTTTAAGGAACTTTTCAAGACAAAGAATTTCCATTTGATCAATTCTATCTAAAGCATGAAAGAATGTGGCTGTAATCCTAAAGAGTATTCCGAAAACAGGCATAATTTATAAAGCTTGTTTTCAGGAACCTAAAATGTGAAGTGATGTGTGTGTCTAAGGCGTAGCGTGGTGCCCCCGACATCCCTTGCTGCTCCACCAGGCTGCCTGTCAATGACCCCATTGCCTCAAATCCTGCCTCCAACACTTCTAGGCCAGGAAGTAGTACTTTAGTTTTCATTTGTAGCATGAGGAAATTCAGAAGTTAAAACAATTTGGGGATTTTAATTTCAAAGGGGCCCTGTTGCAATTCCATTTATGTATTTGCTCCCTCATTTGCTGATGGAGCTAGTTTTAAGCAAACTCACTTTATTTTTTTAAGAGAGAGGGACAATGAGAGAAAGAATCAATGTTTTTTTTTTTTTTAAGAGAAGGACAGTGAGAGAGAGAGAGAGAGAGACAGAGAAAATCATTTTTATTGAGTTTTTCACATCTTTCATTGCTCTGACACTT
>PVKS010053277.1:0-10462 GCA_004027875.1 Aplodontia rufa
TTTTCCCTTATAATTGAACTGATCAGTCATACCAAGTTTAAAAATGTAAGAAATGTTCACTCATGGATTGAACTCCCTCCTCTCCTCCTCTACCTACTCAAACTCAATACCAGAAGGTCTTTGTTGAAATGATGCCTAGTCTCCACATTTATTTCACACTGACCAGGATCTCAAACTTTCCTTCATACAGAAATTGTGGAAAAACCTAAGCTTACTTATCTTCAAGTCCAATCATCTTTAACTTCAAAAAGTGCTGCCTAATGTTCTCCTCATAAGGTTAGTTTTGAAATATATTAAAACGTGAGGGACACAGGCAAGTAGATGAGGAGATTTTTATTTCTACAGAAAATCAATCACTTGAGGGACCAATGGAATTGTGGCAACTTCCACAGAGAAGTAAATTGTATATCCCCCACAGCCTAAGGAAAATTTTACAGATATCAAAGTCCTTTGGGTACATATCTGGAGAGAGAGTAGAAAGGAGAGTTTGATCTCTTCCTACAATGTTCCTTAGCCTATCCTATGGTTTAGAAAGATCCTAAATCATCAGTGCCTCAATCCCTAAGTCAACATGCTTATCTCTATGAAGATACGGACTCTACCTAAGGTTAACCTTAGGTTAGAAGGGTAAGTCTGCTCACTAGCTATGTGGCTAAAACTAATTGCCAAAGCACATCGATCCTCTTTTGGAAATAATGGCTGGACATAAAAGTATATTGATGAAAAAGTAAAGAACTTTTACATCTATGTTTGTATTATTATAGTTAGGAATCTAGATCAGTGCAACATGGTAGTAAAGATTAATCATCACCTGAGTGCAAGACAAATTTCAAGAGTAATATTCTGACAACAGTATTGAAGCAGTATAGTATTTCCTTCCCCTCTATCAAACTTGTGAGAGAATTGTCTTTCTTGGACTAAAGGAAACATTTATCATATTGGGAAATTCAAGAACAATGATTTTTAAGCCTATCTAATCCCCATAGGAAAGAAACAAGATTTCCTGCCAAATGTGGCCTTTGAATTCTCAAGTACCTTATTTGAAATATCATATATGTGACTCTATTTATATCTGAAACCCTGGGGTTTTACTTGGAAAGAGATGGATGCTACTGGGATTTCTATAGATATATACATTCAAAGTCCTGGAGTAGGGCTTTGTAGTGTTGGATTGTGATGGAGCACTTGCTGAAATTGCCTGAGTCCATACTGTTAAACCCCAGCTCCTCAAAAAGAAACAAAACCCTCAGACATTCCTACACACATTGCTGGTTCTCATGTTTCCAATTTTTGCTTGTTCTTTTGAATTCTGGGTTTCATGGTTTGCCTTTCCCAAAATACTAGAGCCCATCAGAAACTTTGCCTGATCTTCAAGTAGCAATCATTGTAATGATTGCTTCATACATTAAATATTAACTAGCATCTCATGTAAACACTTATAGATTATCACCATTATCAACAGCATAAGATAATGCAGTCCGTCCCCAGCCATCTTTAGACAAGACTTCAACACCTTGCTGAAGAAGAAGGCTGATTATATTTTTTGATTTATGTCTTGCACCAAGCATGAGGGCCGTTCTAAAAGAGCAGAGGGATAGTTTCACCTTTAGGAATGATAATGAAATTAGCTATTCTTGTTTATATTAACAGTCTCATGTCTTTCCTGACTCAGGAAAGTTGATCATTTACCCATGCTAACAGACATAAGCATCTGTAGTGCTCAAATATTCATCTTTCAAGATTAAATCTAAAGCTCAAATTAAAGAACGAAAAGGCAGTCTCTTCTCCTGCTCAGGTAATACATTATAGAATGTAATTTTTTTTTTTTGCAAGAGAGGAACAGAGAGAGAGAGAGAGAGGGAAAATCAATTGTATTTAGACTCCATTAAGTCTGAGACTCCATTAAATACATGATGCATAGGGTTTTAACTTTTGTGCATGCAAATGACAGGCAAGCAACACACAAACGAAACCAACATCGCAACCCTAGAATTTAATGTATTAATGCACTTTGTTCAGGTCAATTATTTGCAATATAAATGGAGTTAAGGGAACAGTTATCTATTACTTCCCTTGGTTAAACTGATAGACTGCAATTCATATTCCATGGAAGGTCAAATGACTAAAACTGACCTTCAGGATTCAAACAAAATATTGATATTATTGCTACTAATACTATTATTTATTATTTTAATATGAAAATATAATACCAGTGCAATTATTCTATAATACTAATAATATTATAATACTGACCATATTAGGTTACACTTTTTAAGCCTGCACTATGCAATAAACTAAATGCTACTGCATAAAATCTTGACACCTCTCTTTTTGTATACATTATTCTCTGTTTTGCATCAAGATACATGTTTGATCACAGGTAATATTCCCAAGGTAACACAACTAAGAGGGAAAGAGCTCACCAGAAAAGTAGCTCACAATTAAGATCATCCTTTGATGAATGTAAAGCCTACTTGTATTTCTATCAAATAACTATAAATTACCATAAGAGAAACATATGATTACTCTGTTAATGCTTTTTTTCTTAACTCTGCCATGTGAATTCAATATAATTTCTGGATATATTACAAATCATAAAGATGTTTGAACTTCATCAGCTAATAGCAGTCAATAGTTATTTAGAAATACCCAGATGTCAATATTCTTCAGGAATAACATTCAAAACACAAAATTAATTTCAACTCTGATTCATGCTTAAAGAGGAATGTGAAGGCAAAACAAAATAAGATATTTGAAAATTAGATGAAAAGGATAGGAAATTCATTATTGAATCTAAAACCATAATAAACTTCATACTGCACAAAACCCATGAAAATGATATGAAATTCCATAGGATTACAGAAAAATGCATAGCCATTAATTAGATTATAAATAATAAACTGCATCCTTCATTTTAATGGAATATGAATCCTACTGTATAATGTCTATGTTAACCACACTTAATAATTGGTTGAACACATGCCTCATGTCAAAACTGTTTGCTTTGTTGTGAGCATTAAAGGTAGTTTTTTCTTTCCATGAATTTAATATTTCTGACTTATGGAATTGTCAGCACTCCACATGACCACTAAGGTTTATGAAAGAAGAAAAGTAAAGGACTGTACCTTCCATCATTATCAACTGCATGCATATTTGCTCTATTATCTATTAAAAACTTTGCCATGCACTGTTTTCCATCAGAGCAAGTAAAAGTGGTGTGAGGCCCTCCTGTAGCAAAGCAGAAACATTTTAGATTCACACAATTGGATAATTTCTATTGAATTGAAAGACTTGTAAATGAAAATGTGAATATGAACTTAAGTAAATACAGGAAACATAGCTTTCACCTTAGAAATGCATTTAGAGAAGGGCTATTCCTTTGCTTTGAGACACTCCTTTCCTCTCCAGAGTGGAAAGATGAAATTCAGCCTTGTCCACAACACACATCAAATTTTGAGTGATTCCAAGAGACTTGGCTTCCACCACAGCATTCATCCTAGTACTTAGGAAAATATATTGCTCCCCACCTAAACCAAGATCTGCTTGAAGGAAGGGCTGCATCTTTGACCTAGATAGTCCTGAACCCTAAAATACATTAAAAAGGGTTTTATAGTCTGTTGATTAAATGGACTAAATACTCATCTCAAGAGCCAGGTTTCTTACTGTATATTCCAAAGCATATTTACTTTTCCAGAAATATTTTCTCCCAAATGTAAGATTTCTTAATCAAAATTTACTGTAATATTTTTATGGTGCATTCTATATCCAGTGTGAAAGAAAGCTCTTTAAATTTGTTTGGTCCATAAATTGTAACATTTTCCTGATGGTAATCACTAATAATACAGGAATTAGGATGCCATTATATACATTTGAAAACTTTTCAGTAATGTGGAGTTTCCTCCCAGGTCAGAAAACAAATGACATTCTTATTTACAATGATAAACCATTGTAAATTATGCCCACTTGATATTTTATACATTTTTATTCATGTTCTATTTTAGTTTCCAAATCCAGTCATTAAATTTGATGAGAACTGTCACTCAGAAATAAAAATAAAATTATTTACTAATAAAAATATTAATTCTGATCCATGTGGCTTATTTTTACCATAATGAAAGTCACCAAATCACTTGAAGTTTTCAGAGACAAGAGTGAAGATAAAGATGTCATATTGAAGAAAAATGGACATAGTTTCTTCCAATTCCATATAAGATTGTGCTAATAAGGCTTAAATATACTCATATGGGAAGAAGAGGGAGTCACATCCACAAGGCCAGCCTGGGCACCGCTGTGGGACACTGTCTCAAAATCAAACAGGCAAACAACTGATGATCTCGCAAGTGCTACAAAATTGTTGGGTATATTTCCCTGTACCACACACACACACACACACACACACACACACACACACACACAAAATGATTTAAAGCATATTTCCAAGGACTATTATTCTCTCCTGGGTTCCTGGGTTGTTTCATTCTAATTAGAAAGTCATTATGGATAAGATTATTTCAAAAGAGGAAAAATTGAGCATTAAAATATTTCTGAATTCAGAAATGTTTTCATAAGTTCTTAGAAGTCAATTTTATACTTTAATAATTCCTTGAAAGAATTACAATTGAAAGTGAAACCTTTGATATAACTTATTTAAAGGTAGTCTCTCACAGAAGCATGAACAACAAAGAGGTTAATTTGACTCTTTGTATATCAATGCTAGAAGAAATCAATGTCCAAAAATGGAAATAAAATTTATTCAGCTATACCTTGTTCTTTGTTTCAATGATTGCCTTGTGCAAAATCAGACTTGCTGCCATTCCTGTGTTCTTACTGTAAACAGCATGGTGAAGAACAGAGTTGTCACTGGTGTCCTTCACATTTGGATCTGCACCATGCTCCAGCAGAATCCTGGCGCATTCTTCTTCCTGGCACTGTGCAGCCTGTCAGTATGGCACCAAGAAGAGACTGTCAGTTAAAAGAAATTGAGATGTAGAGACCACACCTTTCAACAACTAGCCACACTTGAAAGAAATGTATTTTCTTTCAAAGAATATAAATCAACTCAATCCCCTAATGAAAACTTCAACTACAATCTACCTTAATCAGAGCGGTGCTGTTGTCACTGTCACAGACATTTATATTGCATTCCATTTAAATCAGGAATGTCACCACTTCTGGATGGCCAAAAGCACAGGCATAATGTAGAAAAGTCCTATGAAAATGAAAGCAAACTTCAGAAATTTATTGAACACTGTCTAAGTATTTTCCACAAAATTATAATCTTCCTTTAATTTTTTACTCTAAATATCTATATCTGCTTTAAGGGTCAGGGGTGTGGTGGGATTTTTGGGCTGGAGATGGAACATAGGACCTCATTCATGCTAGGCAAAGACTGTACACCTTAGGTATATCACTAGCTCAGAGAAACTTGGTTGGAAAGGAAGATCAAGGACTTTGCAGTGAGTCCAATGTAAATTGAAACCTTTCTTTAAGCTTCGTTACTTACTAGCTATTATTGGTTAGCATTTCTATGCATCCTTCCTCACCCCAAAAAACCAATGTTTGAAGAAGTAGCTATGAATCAGGGCTAAACAGTGATCTCAAAAAAAAAAAATCTATGCAGAGGATTTACAAATACAATAAAAAAAAACCCCAACTTGAAAACTCCTTGATAATTACTGTGTCTTCTACTTAATAATAATAACATCTGGATGAAGTAAAATAGCACAAGAATACTGATTTCACAGATTTTCAACGCATTATAGATTTCAATCTGGTTAAGATTCTTTTCTTGCATTTGAGAAATCATGATATTGGAGTTTTGATTGTAATTGATGATGTTCTACAGATTTAGTTGTCATTATTTATGTAATGTTCATATGCAGAAGAATAATCACAGAATCCATGTTTCCATGCCAAAATCAAAATTAACATAAAATGTTCAATGCCATTCTATTCTTTGTTCGAATTTAGTTAAATTTTATTTCTTAAAGTTACTAAAGAAAGGGCTCTGAATGACAATGACAAAGAAACTTTCCTTTCATTTTAGTTGAAGCAAATTTATGATTTTACTTTTCCATTTAATTTATATTTAGATTTAGAGAATGTATGAAAATCAGACATAGACAGTGCTGGATATTGTTATTTGTTACTGTTATGAATTTCCCAAATGACAGCTAATGTGCCTTTTACAATTGTTTCATGTCAGAAATGCCTTTGAAGGAACAGAAAAAAATTTTTGAATGAAATTCAGGTCAATGGCTTCACATTTCATTTGTCAACTTTTTAGCCTGTGCAGTGTAAGAAGAAATTTTGAACGTTGGAAGGGAGCTGAGAAACAACAGAAGATGCACAGTACCTAATGATGTGATTACAGCTGGTGGATTAAATGCATTAAAATTAATTATAAATACAGCAGGTGATTTGAAATTTTTCAGTTAGGCATGAGGCCTTTGATTTCCAACAGCCAAATTTAAATAAAAATACTGATGTGCATTTTTCTCATGGATTGTAAAATAAAAACTATAAACTAAAGAGATCTTTCTCATCCAGCTAAGTGCACTTTAAATATTTTAAAAGCATATGCCTCCTTTGGATAATAATTTTCTTTCATAGAGGGTTTCGTATTAATATCGATAGAATTATTTTCAGATTGCTGGCTCTTCAACTGTTGGAATAATTCCATGTTTAAGTTTTTCATCCCAGCCTGTGGTTTCAACAGTCCAGTTTTCAAATGAAAAAAAGCACAATGACCAACTTGGTTTCCAAGTTATAATTAGCTATGCTTTAATAATGTAGAATGAGTAAGTACAAA
Organism: Aplodontia rufa; assembly: GCA_004027875.1. NCBI lineage: Eukaryota > Metazoa > Chordata > Mammalia > Rodentia > Aplodontiidae > Aplodontia > Aplodontia rufa. Next base: position 6,812 of record PVKS010053277.1, read on the forward strand.
TTTCTAATTGTAACTGGTACATTTCTCATTTTGCCTGAATGAAAACTCTCAAGCTGTGTTCTTTCAGGTATTTTCATTTTGTGACATAGAAATGTAGATGGCTTCTGAGCTGGTTGCACAATCATGTCATCCTACATACAGGGTGCTTCCGAAGCAGGATGATGTTAACTTCCAGACCACTGTGACAAATTATCAAGCACATGATGCAAAATAAACAGTAAATGGGTTGGACTGCTGCTGAGTGGTAAGGTGGCACAGGTGTCAATTTCAACTTCTGATAACCACAGTAAAAGATACTTGATATTCTAGAATCAACGTTCTTTTTATGAATGGCTTATATTTGCTTTCCTAAATATGAAATGTAAGTAATATCACAAACTTAGATTCTCATTGGTATTTCAAAGTTTCAGAATGCTTATTCTATTCCACTTTTATAAACTTCTTATTAGTATATACCATTACTTGGTGAAAATAAACAGCATACTGCAGCAAGACAAGTAGATACATGACCATAAAATCAACTGTTTAGTATGCAGAGATATGAGGATCACAAATTCAGCCCCAGACGCAGCAATTTTGAGATGGCCTAAATGACTTATCAAGAGATACTCACAATCAACCCTTAGTTCTCTAGATTAAGCTGATTTTACTCAGCATAATTTCTTACATAGCCATCCATTTACTTTCAAAGGCTGCAATATCATTGTTTCTAATTGCTGTGTAAAATTCCATGGTATAAATGTTCCACAGTTTGTGGATCCATTCATCCAGTAAGGGACATCTGGGTTTTCTCCATAGTTCAGCAATAGTAAATTGTGCTGCTATGAATATAGATATTGCTGTGTCACTATAATGTGCTGATTCTAAATCCCCTGGAAAGATACCCAGGAGTGGAATAGCATGGTCGTATGGTGGGCTCATCCCTATTTTTTTGAGGAATCTCCATACTGCTTTCCAGAGGGGCTGAGTAAAATCAGCTTAACCCAGAGAACTAATTCTTGAATGACTCCACTCATCTGTGGAGCTTGAGACTAGACCCTGGTCAGTGAATAAGTTGGTCCATTATCATGTGTTAAATCCAGATAAAGTGTAATGATATACAACATAATCCTTCTTTATAGATATTGTGGGAAGGGGAAGGGAGTAATAAGGTTGAGTAATTGGGGGGGCACTCCTGGGGTAATTCTAATGTTCAGAATCTATACACATTTTATATTATTTTGTAAAAATTATGTATGGTTATTCAATAAGAAATTTCTCAATAAAAAAAGAGTAATGAAAATCACATTAAGATATAAATGGTAAGAGTGGGAACAGGGATCCTGGTTAGTATGCTATTGTAGCAGGTTCAGAGAGGAAATGATGGTGATCCAGGCTGAATGGGGACTGAAGAGATAGTCAATTCAGAATAAAGTTTCCAATAGATATTGACAGCATCTGCTGATAGATTCATGTGGGTGGTGAATGAAATTTGGAATTAAGGGGATTTATGGTTTTCATGTTTTTGTTTATATATGAGGGTGAGGGCATACTCTAAGGTAAAAAAGACCAGCAGACTAGAAATTCTTTGTGTGTGTGCATGTAGGAGACACAAAGAAAAGGGTGTTGCTAATGGAAAATTAGTAGTTGTTTTTGACATTTTACATATGAGACACTTTGCAACTATGAAATACACAAGTGAAAATGTCTAGTGGACAGCAGAATACACAATGATGCAGCTTAGAGGGGAGGACAGAGCACAGTGTTGGGGCTAGAGAATAAAGAAAAAAACACTGAAAAAAAAGATATAAATGTACGCCAGTCAGAACGGCAAAGATGAAGAAAATAAACAATAATAGATGATGGCCCCTGATTCACATCAGCTTCACCTTAACATTTTCCACCTTCATTATTATTTTTACACCTGTTTATGGAGTTTATAAATTTAAAGCATGTGGGATAAATTCTAGAAGTAGAATTGACTTTGTCTGATTCACCCTTTAGTATTTGATTTATGTGCTAGATACTTTCAGATCAGTCTTAAGATAATCATGTTATTTATAATTTTATATCTGTCAGTAAAAAATATTTTTTGAATATGAAGAAAAGAGATGCAGAAATTCTCAAAATAACATCTCAGGTAAGACATCTGACCATGAATTTAATCTTGGTGGACATATCTTAAGTAAAACCATAAATGTAGGAAAGTTTTCATTACAAAAGGTATACTAAAGATCAAATAATGAATTGTATTTATATTTTCTTGAATTCTTCATGATTTTAATTCAGAATTAAATAAGGAAGTAATGCTAGAATTGTACAACGAAATCAGGGTTATCTAGAGAAAATGTCCCATCACTTATTCTGGCTCCCAAAGTCATCCTATATTTTTCTAATAATTATGAAAAATATTTTTCTATTGATTGTGGTATATACCCTGAATATTTCCATTTTAGCAAATTAGACATTGTTGGAATAGGATAGAAGACCTTGGAACAAACCCTCAAATCTTTTTTATTGAGAAATTTATTTGTTGAACAATCATACACATTTTAACAAAATAATGTATAATGTATAAAGATTCTGAAAATTGAATTTATGCTCAAGAAACCCTCAAATCTTTAATCATCTGAATTTTGACAAAGGAGGACAATATATTACATGAAGGGGAGAAACCCTCTTCAATAAATGGTGGTGGACAAACTGGACAGCTACTTGCAGAAAGTGGAAATTAGACCCATATCTTTCTCCTTGCATGAGAATCAAACCAAAATGGATCAAGGAGCTAGGAATTAAACCAGCTACACTGCAACTGAAGGAAGACAAATTAGGTCTAACACTTCAGCATTTGGGAGTAGACAAAGACTTTCTCAACATGTCTCCTAAAGTGAAGGAACTAAAGTCAAAAATCAGTGAATGGGATGCCATAAAGCTAAAAAGCTTTTGTACTGCCAGGGAAATAATCAAAAGAGTCAAGAGGTTTCCAATGGAAATGGAGAGAATCATGGGCTATGTTTTCTTGAACAGGGGCCTCATTTCCACAATCTACAAAATCCTCAAAAATCTCAAAAACAAAACACAAACAACCCAATGAATAAACGGGCCAAAGAGCTAAATAGAAACTTCTCAACAGAAGACATTGATCAAGCAAATGAATACATGAGAAAGTGCTCCAAATCACTTGCAATCAGAGAATTGCAAATGAAAACTACGTTAAGATGTCACCTTATGCCAGTCAGAATGGCAATAATGAAGAAAATAAACAAAAATGGATGCGGGAGGGGCTAGAGATAAGCACACTAACACGATGTTGGTGGAGTTGCAGACTGGTGCAGCCACTTTGGAAAGCAGTGTGGAGAATCCTCAAGAAAATAGGGATGACCCCACCATAAGACCCTGCTATTCCACTCCTGGGTATCTTTCCATGGGATTTAGAATCAGCACATCATAGTGACACAGCAATATCTATGCTGATAGCAGCTCAATTTACTACTGCTAGATTATGAAAACAACCCAGATGTCTCTCACTGGATGAATGGATCCAAAAACTGTGGTACATTTATTCCATGGAATTTTACACAGCAATTAGAAACAATGATATTGGCGCCTTTGAAGGTAAATGTATTCCTATGAAAGAAATTATGCTACGTAAAATCAGCTTTACCCAGAGAA
>PVKS010053278.1:0-10459 GCA_004027875.1 Aplodontia rufa
TATGATTCCTCAGACAGGGGCCTCATATCCAGAATCTACAAAATCCTCACAAATCTCAACTAAAAAAACACTAACAGCCCAATTAATAAATGGGCCAAAGAGCTAAATAGAAACTTCTCATCAAAGGACACTGATCAAGCCAATGATTGCATGAGAAAGTGCTCCAAATCACTAGTAATCAGAGAAATGCAAATGAAAACTACATTAAGATATTACTTTACGGCAGTCAGAATGGCAAAAATGAAGAAAATAAACAATAATAGATCCTGAAGGGGCTGTGGAGAGATAGGGACACTAAAACACTGTTGGTGAAGCTGCAGACTGTTACAGCCACTCTGGAAAGCAGAGTAGAGAATCTTCAAAAAACTAGGGAAGAGCCCACCATACGACCCTGGTATCCCTCTCCTGGGTATTTTCCCAGGGGATTTAGAATCAGCACATAACAGAGACACAGCAATATCTATTTTCAAAGCAGCTCAATTTACAATAGCTAAATTTTGGAAACAACCCAGATGTCCCTCACTGGATGAATGGATCCAAAAGCTGTGGTACATTTATACCATGGAATTTTACACAGCAATTAGAAACAATGATATTGCAGCCTTTGAAAGTAAATGGATGGCTATGGAAGAAATTATGCTTAGTAAAATCATCTTAACCCAGAGATCCAAGGGTGGAATAGGATCATATGATCAGAAAATAAAGTTAATTGAACTTCCAGTTTACCTTTTCATACCACTTTGATTTCCTTCTTACCTGATTTCTCTTGTTAGGGTTAGATAAATATGTTGAATAGAAGTTGTGAAAATGAACAGCCTTGTTCTGTTCCTCAGTTTAGGGGAAATGTTTTCAGTTTTTCTCCATTTGGTATAATGTTGGGTAAAGGTTTGTCGTAAATGGCTCTTATAAACTTAAGTGAGTTCTCCAGAGTTTTGAGCATAGATGGATGTTGAATTTTATCAAAGGCCCTTGTCTGCATCAATTGAGGTCATTATATGCTTTTTCTATTTAAGTGATTAATCACATTTATTGATTTGCATATGTTGAACCAAGCCTTGCCTCCTTGGAACAAAGTCTGTTTGGTCATGATGTATTGTCTTGTTGATGTGTTTTTAAATGCATACTTCTATATTTTTATTAAGGGCTTTTGAGTCTAAGTTTGTAGGGGATATTGGTCTGTAGTATTCATTTCATTACACGTCTTATTGGTATTTGTTATCAGAGTAATGGTTCCCTCATAATAAGTGTTTGGAATAATTCTATTACTTTCAGTTTCATGGAATACCATAATAAGAACAGGTATTAGTTCTTCTGTAAAGGTCTGGCAAAGCTCTACTGAAAATCCATCAGGTCTTGGGCTTTTCTTCTCTGGAAGGCTTTTAATTGCTGTTTCAATTTCTCTACCTGATATTGATATGAACAGATTTTCAATATCCTCCATCATCTATTTTTGGGATGCCACATGTGGCTAGGAATTTGTCCATGTGCTCCAGATTGTCCTATTTGGAGGTATACTTTCCTCAAATCATGCTGTGATAATTCTCTCAATTTCAGGTGTATCAGTGGAGATGTCTCTATTTTTCCTCACTGATTTTGATGATATGCTTCATTTAATTCTTTCTTTTGGTGAAGTTGACTAGGGATATATCAATTTCATTTATTTTTTAAAAAAATAATTAACTCTTTGCTTCATTGATTATATTTATTTATTCACTACTTCATTAATTTTGACAGTGATGTTGGTTATTTTCTGTGTTCTTCTGATTTTATCATTGATTTTTCTATTTAGGGATTTGAGATGGAGCCTATGCTTACTTAAATGCTATCTCTCCTGGTTTCTGGTGAAGGACTCAGTACTATACATTTACCTCTTAATTATGGTTTCATATTTTACCAAAATTTTGAAATATTTTGTCTTCATTCTAACACATTTCCAAGAATTTCTTAATCTCTGCTTTCACATCCTCTTTGATACATACTTCATTTAAGAGGATGTTATTCAATCTCCATGTATTTATGCACTTTCTGTTATTTTTCCTGCTGTTAATTGCTAGGATCATGCCTTTATGATCTGATGGGATACATGGGATTGTGTAAGTTTTTGGTATCTGCTAATATTTCCTTTGTGGATTAGGATGTGATCTTTTTAGAAAAGAATCTGTGTGCTGCTGAGAAGAAGGTAAATTCAGCTAATTAAGGATGGAATACTGGATAGATATGTTAATTCCACTTGATTTATAAAGTTTTTATTCTGGGTATCATTGATTATTTGCTTTGATGATTCGTCTATTGCTAATATGAGTATATTAAATTCCCCAAGAATTATTGTGTTGAGGTTGATAAGTGGTTTTATGTCATAGAGTACTTCTTTCCACATAGTTCAGTGCATTGGAGTTTAGGGAATAAATGTTTACAATGGTTGTACCTTCTTGATATAGTGTTTTCTTTACTAAGATGTAATGGCCTTCACTTAGTCTACTGACTAATTTTTGGTCAAAATCTACTTTTCTGGATAAAAGTATCTTAACACAAGCTTGCTTGCTTGCTTGAGCCATAAGAGTGGTAGGTATTTTTCCAACCTTTCACATTCAATCTGTAAATATCTATGGCTGTGTAAGATACATCTCCTGTAAGCAATATATTGTTGGGTTTTGTTTTATGGTATGATCTGTTATTCTGTGCCTTTTCATCAGGGTATTAAGGTCATTCTTCTTCAATGTTAAAATAAATATGTGATGGTATTTCTCAGTAATTATTTTTTGGTGTATTTTGTATTGTTTTGCATCACTTTAGTAGAGTACACTTCTGTTGATTTTCCTGTTTGTGGGTTTGGGGAACTGTTTACTTTGTTCTATTTGGAGTTTGTCTTTGACTATTCTTTGTAGAGCTCTTTTCATGACATGTTTTTATTTCTTCTTTGAATTTGGAGCTATTTTTGCTAGGTATATTAATCTAGATTGAAAAATTGTGTTCTTTCAAGAATTGGTACATCTAATTCCAGAATCTTCTTGCTTTTAGGTATGAGTTGAGAAATCAGAGTCAATCCTTATTCATTTGCCATTGACTGTGACTTGATGTTTCAATCTTGCAGGGTTTAATATTCATTCTTTTATTCACTGTTATATATTTTGAATATGTTGTCTCAATGAACTTCTCATTTGGTTGGTTCTGTTGGGTGTACTATACACTACCTGAAAGAACATGTCTGATTCATTTCTGATATGGGGGTAATTTTATCTAATTATTTCATTTACAATACTTTTTATGTCATTTGTGTGAACTTCAATGTATTCCTGTATTCCAGTTACTCTCACATTAATTCTTCTAATTTCATCCCAGACTGTTTGGAAATTCTGGTCATATTCTCAGAATTTTTTTCTTTTTTGTATTACATGCATTCAGATTTACTCAGCATAGCCTCATTATCAAAAGTTCTTTCTTCAAAACTGGCATTCTATTTTCTAAGCATTTAATCTATTATTACATTCTCCCATCAAGACTTTGATTTTGGAGTCCTGCCAGAAAGTGCTCATGACACCACTGGTAGGACCGCCATCTGGAGCAGCCCTGATCAGAACCAATCAGAGGAGGTTCTCTGTCTGAAGCAGCACCATCTACCTGCCACCCCACATTCTGGTTGAAGCCTTTTTGAGTCCTGCCAAAAGGCACTCAGGACATCACTGGTAGGATCCGTTTCTGGAACTTCCCTGCTCAGTATTTACAAGGGGAGATTCCCTACCTGGAGCAGCCTCACCTAATTACACCCCACATTCCTGTTGAGGCCTTTTTGAGTACTGATGGAAGGTAGGTCTACATTTTGGTAGGATTAGATTTGCAACCTTGAGCCTAGAATCAAAAAGTAGAGCAATACATGCACCCAGACAGAAACGGCATTTGGAAGAATGTGATCATCAAAGAGTTGGTGGTTCATCTGATCATTTGACATGCAAGGAAAAACCACCTGAATAACTACTTACCTTCCCCTCATGAAATCTCAATTCTAAGATCCTCAAAAAGCTCTTCAAAAGGAAGAATCAAACAAGGAGAGGTTCACCTCAAACCCAAAACTCCCCCCAAAAGATGCAATAGACAGGGATCAAGACGCAATCCTTGAGAATATTATCAATGATCTGATTACCATAAGGAACAATAAACTAAAAGAAGATATAATGAACAGACTGAGAAAACTCAAGAGATGAAAAACTTTATTATCAAAGAAGTAGACATACTCAAAAAGGAAATAACAGAGCTAAAATCTGCAGTCAATGACATGAGAGGAATGATGGAAGAATTTAATAATAAGCTAACTTCTATAGAAAACAGAACCTCAGCTCTTGAAGAAAGAACTTCTAATAATGAGAACAGGCTGAACAAGCTAGAGTGCATGGATGTCAAAAAAGAAAAAAAAACTCACAGAACACGAAAAGAACTGTATAAATGTCTGGGATGAAATAAGAAACAATTTAAGAGTCATTGGGATACAGGAACAAATTGAAAAACAAACAAATGGGATACAGAACATTTCAAGGAAATTACTAAAGAAAATTTTGCTCATATAAAAATATAGTCATATATGCTCATCCAGAAAGCTTACAGGACACGCAATATGCCTAATCAAATAAGAAGCTCATCAAGACACATCACATTCAAAATGTACAACAGGGAAATCAAGGAAAGAATATTGAAAGCAGCAAGGGATAAATGGCAAACCACATTCAGAGGCAAACCAATAAGAATTAAATCTGATTTTTCAGCTCAGACTCTGGAAGTGAGAAGATCATGGAAAGTGACCTTTCAACTCCTGAATGAACATGACATGCAGACAAGAATACTATACCCAGCAAAACTTAGCTTCAAATTTGAAGGGGAAATAAGAAATTTTCATGATAAGAACAAACTTGCAGCATTTGTGAACAGAAAGCCAGCATTACAAAGAATTCTCTAAGTAAACTCCAGATTGAATAACAAGTTAGCATTCCTCAAAACCCACAAACAGAGGAAATTCAATAAAGGTAAATGCTAATGATATACAAATAAGTCAGAACAGAATTAACTAATAAAACACAGTGAATATGAACCACAATCACATAACAATTCTAACACTAAATGTGAATGGTCTCAATGCACCAATCAAAAGACCTAGCCTATCAAAGTGGATCAAAAAACAAAATCCAACAATATGCTGCCTACAGGAAACCCACATTACAGCCAGTGACACCCACAGATTATGGGTGAAAGGATGGAAAAAAATCTACCAGGCATATGGACCAAAAAAGCAAACTGGAGTTGCAATTCCTATATCTGATAAAGTGGACTTCAAACATAAATTAACCAAAAGAGATAAAGAAGTCCACTACATCCTAGTAAAGGGAATCACACAACAGGAGTTAATAACCATAGTAAATATATACTCTCCAAACACCAATGCTGCCAACTCTGTGGAAAAAAATACTCCAAGATATAAAACCACTTGTGGACCTCAATACAATAGTACTGGGAGATTTTAACACTCCTCCATCACCAATAGACAGATCATCAAAGCAAACAAACAATAAAGAGATCTTGAGTCTAAATAACACCATAAATCAAACACACTTAACAGACATCTACATAATATTCCACCTCAAATTGGCAGGGTACACCTTCTTCTCAGTAGCACATGGATCCTCCTCCAAAAAAGATCATATTCTAGTTCACAAAAGAAATCTCAGCAAATATAAAAAAGTAGATATTATTCCACGTATCCTATCAGACCATGATGCCATGATATTAATAATTAATAGCAAAAACCATGGCACAAAATACACATATGTGTTAAATACACATATGTATTTAACATCCTATTAAATGAAGAATGGATCCAAGAACATGTAAGAACAGTAATTAAGGAATTCTTGGAATAAAATGAGAATGAAGACACAGCATATCTAAACCTTTGGGACACCATGAAAGCTTTTTTTTCTTTTCAGGGCTGAGGATCAAACTCCGGGCCTTGTGCAAGCTTGGCAAGGGTTCTGCCACTGAACTAAATCCCGAACCCCACAGGAAAGCATTCTTAAGGGGAAAATTTATTGCACTGAGTGACCGTATTAAGATTCAGGAGAGATCCCTAACAAAAAAACTTATGCTCCAACTCAAATCGATACAAAAGGAGCAACAGTCTAATCCTAAAGCTAGGAGAAGAAAGGAAATAATCAAGATCAAAGCTGAAATCAATGAAATTTAGCACCAAAAAAAAAAACAATAGAAAGAATTGATGAAGCAAAGAGCTGGTTCTTTGAAAATACAAATAAAATTGAAAGACCCCTAGCTAACCTAACTAAAAGAAGGAGAGAATCAAGGCAAATCAAAAAAATCACCAATAAAAAGGGGGTGACCACGACTGACACCCTTGAAATCAAGCAGATTATTGGAACATATTTTGAAAAAAAACTATACTGCTGTAAATCAGATATTCTGGATGACACGGACAAATTTCTAGATACATACAACATCCTTAAGTTGACACAGGATGACATTGAAATCCAAAACAGCCCAATAACAGGCACCAAAATCCTTATAGCAAATAAAAGTCTTCTAAAGAGAAAATGACTAGGACCTGATGGATTCATTGCAGATTTACCACACCTTTGAAGAAGAAGTAACACCTCTCCTTATGAACACATTCCAAAAATTGAAAAAGAGGAAACTCTCCCAAACACTTTTTATGAATCAACCATACCTGATACCAATACCCAACAAAGACACACTGAAAAAGAAAACAACAGATCAATATCCCTCATGAATGTTGATGTGAAAACCCTTCATGAGGTTCTCACAAACTGCTATCAAAAACACATCATGAAAATAACACAAAATGATAAAGTGGGCTTCATTCCAGATATACAACCTGGTTCAACATGTACAAATCAAAAAAATGTGAAATATCACTTAAACAGAATTAAGGACAAAAAACATATGATCATCTTAATAAATGCAGAAAAAGGCCTTCAATAAAATCCCACACCCATTTATGCTCAATACTCTAGAGAAAATAGGAACCAAAGGAATTTAACTTTGTAAAGGCCATATACGCCAAACCCTCAGCTAGTATAATACTAAACGGAGAAAAGTTGAAATCATTTCCAATGAACTCGGAAATAAGCCAAGGCTGCCTGCCTTCACCACTTTTATTCAATATAGTCCTCAAGACTCTGGCTGGGGCAATCAGACAAGAGGAAGAAATTGAAGGGATAAAAATAGGAAGGGAGTCAAACTATCCCTTTTTGCTGAAGACATGATCCTATATCTGGAAAATCCAAAAAATTCCACTAGAAAACTACTAGAGCTAACAAACCGATTTGGCAAAGAGCAGGCTACAAGATCATCATCTGTAAATCAATAGCTTTCCTATATGCCAACAATATTAGGGCAGCAGAAGAAATTAGGAAATCGGTCCCATTCACAATATCCTCTAAAAGAATAAAATACTTGGGAATTAATCTCACAAGAGAAGTAAAACACCTCTATAACAAAAATTTTCAAACACTGAAAACAGAAATTGCAAAACACCTGAGAATATGGAAAGATGTTCTGTGTTCTTGATTGTGCAGAATTAATATAATTAAACTGGCCATTCTGCCAAAAGCACTGTACAGATTCAATGCAATCCCCATCAAGATTCCAATGTTATTCTTTGCAGATATAGAAAAAGCAATTCTCAAATTCATAATGAACAACAAGAAACCCAGAATACCAAAAACATCACTGAGAAAGAAAAACAAAACAGGTTGTTTTGCTACAGCAGATCTGAAATTATACTGTAGTTTTAAAAACAGCATGCCATTGTTATCAAAATAGGAATGAAGACAAATGGAATAGAATCAAAGACTCTGAGACAAACCCACAAATCTTTAAACAGTTGATATTTGACAAAGGGGTAAAAATGTAACAGCCTATTCAACGAATGGTGCTGGACAAATTGGACAGCCACTTACAGAAAACTGAAATTAGATCCTTATCACTCACCATGCACAAAAATCAATTATAACTGGATCAAGGAATTAGGAATTAAAACAGCTACCATTAAACTTCTAGGAGAAAAATTAGAACCAACACTCCAGCATATGAGAGTTTGCAACAACTTCCTTAACAAGTATCCTAAAGTAAAAGAATTACAGTCAAATGTCAATCAGTGAGATGTCATTAAACTAACTTAAAAAGTTTCTGTACAGCCAAGGAAATGGTCAAAACAGTCAAGAGACCACCTACAGAATGGGAAAGAATCATGGTCTGTGATTCTTCTGATGGGACTAATATCCTAAATTTACAAAGAACTCAAAAAACTCAATAACAAAAACACAAACATGATCCTGCTATCCCTCTCCTGGGTATTTTCCCAGGGGGTTTAGAATCAGCACATAACAGAGACACAGCAATATCTATTTTCAAAGCAGCTCAATTTACAATAGCTAAATTTTGGAAACAACCCAGATGTCCCTCACTGGATGAATGGATCCAAAAACTGTGGTACATATATACCATGAAATTTTACACAGCAATTAGAAACAATGATATTGCAGCCTTTGAAAGTAAATGGATGGCTATGGATGAAATTATGCTGAGTGAAATCAGCTTAACCCAGAGAACCAAGGGTTAAATTTCTTCACTCATCTGTGGAGGCTGGAACTAGACCCTGGCCATTGAGAAAGGAGGTCTATTATCATGTGCTAAATCAGAATAAAGTGTAATGTTATACAACCTAATACATTTTTAGAGATGTTTTGGTAAGGTGAGGGGAGGGATAAGGGTGGGTAATTGAGTGGAGCACTCTTGGGGGTAAATCTAACCTTCAGAATTATATACCTATGATATTATTTCATTAAAAACTTATATGAGAGAGACTGCAAGATGGCGACTTGAAGACAGATGCCTTCCCCCAGCAGCTCTGAATCTGGACAGAAAATCCCCAGTTCATTTCCAGATTTTTGAGGTGCATTTTGGGGGAGTAGCATCTTGAAACCCCAGTACTAATTTGCTCAGTTGATGTGAGGACCAGAGACTTGGGAGTAAGGAGTGGTTTTCTATTTTTTTCCATCCGGGCTTGGAGTGGCGTGCAGCCACCACCTGGGAGTGGGCGAGGAGTCAAGCATCCCTCGATCTCATCCCCACTGAAAAGCCACTGTACTTTAAATATAGCGCTACAGCGGTCTTTGTTCACCTGCCACTGTCACGTGGCTGGCTGGCCAGTGGAGTGGTGGAGGATTCCAGCACCCTGCACTACCCGCAGTGGTGCATTAAACTTAGCACCACTGTGGACTTTGTTTACCTGACGCAGGCTCGCAGCTGCTAAGGCAGTGAGTGGACCAACAAACTGGGGGGTCTGAACAGAGTGTGGAGAAAAAAAGGGAATTTATCCACCCTGCCAGAGAATCAGTAATGAGGCTTTTTTTTGTTTCAGATTACATTCCACCAGAGGGAGGGCTGCGGGCAACAGTGACTGAGGCCGCCAGAGGCTGCAGAGAGCTGGGCTGCAAGCAGCCGTGGCTGCCACTTGGAGCTGAATTGTTACAGCAATCCAGCGCTTAGGGCTCGAGTACTCAGGGCTCCAGGCCCGGACCTTATAAAAACAATATCAGAACAGCATCGGGCAAGCGAGCTACCCGCTGAGCTCATACACTACGGGGGACGAGAGCTGTGCTGGGAACAGGTATACTGAGGAGCCCAGATGAACTCAGCGGGAAAGCTGGGTCGTGATTACAAGCCCTAGGAGACAGCTCTCTCTGTTTAGAGCAGCCTAGGATAAGTGCACCAGGAAATCACCACAGGCTTCAGTCTCATCCAGGAAAAAAAGGCCTAGGTCAGCCCCATACTCTACCCTTCTTAGGAGGTCTTCAGTTTTTCTAATAAGGTGGAGCAATTCCCTCCCCTGTCCACTCCTCCTAGCCAGGAGGAGCACATCTTTTGACTCAAGAGAAAGTATATGCCTCTCCCAGCAGAGGGAGAATAGAAATCAGCCAGGGTCCCTGCTCATTAAGCCCTCTGGCTGCAGCTCCCCAGAGAAGCCTGCAAACTTCAGGGCTATCCAGAATCAATCCTCTTCATTGGAAGCTCCTCCTAGAAATCTCAGGAATCTGAAGACACCACAGTCTGCTTTGTGAAATCACAAAACCACAAACTGAGTGACAGTCATATCAAAACCCGGAAGCAAAGTGAACTTCTCCTCCCAAAGGCCCCAGACGCTCCGTTACTGGTTTTAGTTCCAAGGTTTCATTAAGAAACTTAACTTCGGGGCTGGAGCGGTGGCTCAGCGGTTACGGCGCTTGCCCAGCATGCGCAAGTACACGGGTTCAAACCCCAGCACCCACGTACGCAACTAAGTGTCAGAGCAACGAAAGCCATGTGAAAAACTCAATAAAAATTGATTCTTTCTCTGTCTCTCTCTCTCACTCACTGTCCTTCTCTCTTTAAAAAAAAAAAA
>PVKS010053279.1:0-10449 GCA_004027875.1 Aplodontia rufa
TCCTAAAAGTAGAAGAGTATAAGGTGTTGGGAAGGAAACTAAGGAGAGTGGGGAGAGATGATCAAGCAGGAGGTTAGGGAGGGCAGAGAAATCCCAGATTTATACAATCAATGGGTGATGCGTGCATGTATGGATATTTTATCACTGTGAATCCTATTAATTTCCAAAATTAATATGTTTTCATTATAATAAAGAGTAGAAAGATTTGTGGGTGTTTGGGACTTCCTTTGTATTTTTTTATTGCTTACAGTTTTCAAATAATGATGAATCATTTTTTAGAAAAATAGCAAAGTTGTTTTTCAAAGGTGAATAGGGGAAGAGATCACGAATAGTAAAAGAAAAACAAAACAAGAAAAAAAGAGAAGAGTAACAGTGGAATGCACAAGATCAGAGAATTTTTTAGGCTGCTTCTTGGATCTGCAGTTGACTTTTCTCAAACTGTGTGATGTACTTTCCGGGGAAAATAAGAAGATTCCTTCCTTCTTTATTTTGTTATTAACCAGACCTTTGCAGGTTCAAGAATGTGGTCACCATGTGCCAGATTATACCCAATGATTTGCTGATGAGAAACACTGGCATCATCTGGTTACTTGTTAGATGTGCAGAATCTCAGGCTCTGCCCCAGAAATACTGAATCAATCATAATCTGCACTTGAACGAGATCCCCAGGGGATCTATGACTACATTAAAACTACAGAAGCCTGCTTTAAAAGTTCTAATAGCTCAATTTTCCACAAGGAGGTTGGACAGCAACCTTCATAAAGCTACAGAGATTAACTCTTCATTGGTTTTGCAAAAAGGAGAAATATGTTTATTTTTGCTTTTGAACTTCTGAGTACATGGAGATCCTTAGGTCACAATTCTGTTGTGTATTATGTAGGCTGGGGGAACCATCTCTTTGTGGCTGGGTAGCCATACATTTTATAACCTTTTCAAGGTGCTAACCAGGAATATCCAAGGAAACACGCACGAAGATGATGGCTAAAGAAGGAAAGGGAAAGCCGGGTTTGTTTTTCTTGCTTGTTACTTTAGTGTAAGATACAAAGAATAAGGCAGGGCAGAGTTAAAATTACCTACAGTTAAAAAAAATAGTATTACCTGCATGATTTCTCAGCACATTTAATTCTTTTTCCAAACTCTCTAAGGTTTGTTGATCAGCAGTGTTATCTAAGAAAGGCTCATTCTGGCCAGTAATATCAATGTATTCAATTTCTAAAATTTCAGAAGCTGCTCTAGATAATGATCGGACAGCCGCACTTCTTGAGTGAGGATAAGAGGATGAAAGGCAGCTGGAGCTTTTTTTAACAGAGTGGCAAAGTGGTAAATTTGCAGTTGAAGGTCTCTGTGATTTCTGGCCTAGACCAAAAAGAAAAAGAAAATCAATCAACTGTTTTTAAAGTTCTTAGTATTTAATAGTATAAAATATCAGCTTCCTGAAGATAGAACAGTGCATTTAATGCAAAAACAATTTATGAGAAAATCAGTCTGGGTCATAGTGCAACAGTAGAGCACTTGCCTGGCATGAGTGAGGTCCTGGGCTCCATCCCCAGGACCAAAACAAAAATGGACTTCAAAGTTTATGAAAATACCAACTTTTGATTGACATCCATTGTAGCTAACCATGATTTATTCTTTAATTATTTTCCCAAAGACACAAAAGAATATTTCTGAGTAATACAGATAAAGACAAATTTTAGATTCGCTAAAGCAAAATATCTGTAAAACAAGCCAACTACAGACCAACATGACTCACAATCTTATAGTCCATACCAAAGTCAAGAGCTGTGTATGTTTCTGAAATTCTAGAACAATACAATAGGATGAGCACGCTACCATAATGAATCAATTGTATTGGTGGTTTGTAATTTATTCTTATATTTTAAAAATATGGATATTAGATAGTCTAGTCCACAAAATCAGTTGAACTTTTAGAAAAACACAAGCTTTAAAACATGTGAGATCAGATCTCTAATTTTCCTATAAAAAGACTGTTCACTGTATGCTAAACCTAAGTCTGAGCATAAGTCTGACCCAACCCTTGTGTACTCCTTTTGATTCTCCCAGTTCACTCTGTACCGCCATATAGGGTACTTACTGTAGGACTTTCAGAAGCAGAGATCAGGTTGCTGCATTGCTCAACTACAAAAGTCACTCCTTTATCTTGAACTGTTTCACAGATTGGTTACTTTGACATTATTTTTTTTCACAGTAGAGAAAAGAATACTTTCAAATCCTATACAACATAACTAATTTATGATATTGTATTCTTCACAAAATATTCTTTAATAAAGACCAAGGGAGTTTTCAAGGAACAGATTTAAAATCCATGCCATGGATAAATTTTAAAATGTACTGTATCATTTTTCTGATTTAGATATAAATTAATAGTAAGCATAAATAATGTACTTATCATTTTGCATTCTCTTAACACAAAGAGAATATTATAAAATATTGGAGTTTTTAAAGTGCAATTGTCATTCATGAAAATCATGATTTGACTGAACATATGCGCTACATAACATTACACCCACTCTGTTGTCTCAAAGGAAAATGTAAAATTTTAAAAAATGGCTATAGGCAGTTATCCTATATAAAACATTTAATGTCTACTGAGTTCATCCTTTTTTTGAGCTTAAAAAAAGAATCTACTTTGAATGTAGCTAAACCCTAAGAAGCAATAATTACAGGATGTAATTATTTAAGTGATTAAAGTTGAGTGAGATTAAATCCCAAAGGTCCCCAATTTTAATGAAAATCACAGAAATTATTTTCAAAATAATTTTTGTTGAAATGAAATTAAAAGTATATTAAAGTTAAGATCCTGACCCTTTTGTACTCAGAAACAATTCTAAAGGAAAACAATTAACAAAAATGTCCTTATATGTTAATAACATCTATGTATACATATAAATGTGTATTAAGAATTAAGAATTGGGGTGCTGGAGCAGTGGTTCAGTGGTTATAGTGCTTGCTTGGCATGCATGAGGATGCAGGTTCAAACCCGAGCACCACATACTTAATGAAGTGTTGGAGCAATGAAAGTCACATGAAAAAACTAAATTAAAAAATTGATCCTCTCTTTCTCAATCTCTCTTTCTCAATCTCTCTCTCTCTCTCTCTCACTGTCCCTCTCTCTTAAAAAAAAAAAAACAAATTAAGAATCAGGGCTGGAGCTCAATGGTATCACACTTGTCTGGCAAGCATACAGACCCAAGTTCAAACCCCAGCACCATATATACAACTAAATGTAGAAGAAACAAAAACCAGATGAATAAATAAATAAACTTGATTCTCTCTCTTAAAAAAAGAATTAAGTCTTATTTTAATGACTAGAATGTATATATTTTGTTCACAGCCATCAAGAAAAGCAAGCTTGCCACTCTTACATAATAAAGCCACTACAGAAGAATAACAGGATCTCTGGGAGCCAGTGGGTACCTCATGAATTCTCTGCAGCACTCAGAGGACCCGGATGTGTGGGTAAATCACATTTTTACCCTATATTACAATATTTCTCTGCCAAGGTAAAATTTAAAGGAATTTTTAGTACTCATTAAAATAAAACATCAAAAAGAAGATGTTGTTAATAAGAACTGGACTTCTTCCAACCAAGAAAAATATGAAGTGAGAATAATTTAAAATAATGTATATGCCCTTCAGAAAACTCAAGAGAGTGCAACACTTGCTGAATTCTTACAACAACATCTGGTTGCCACAGCATTTGAAGCTAATTGATCCCAATTGAGAGAAAAGGTACCCAGGAGACAGGTCAGACTTCTGTTTAGGACACAACCAATAGACAGACCATCTTTCTTACTGGGAATATGTAGGAGTGTAATTTAAAGTAGCCAAATCATAGCATAAGATAGACAAAGCCCCAATTTGGTCCTCGATTTTATTTATTTATTGTTAATTTAGCAAACCACATCATTCTTTGTAGTATTTATTTTGCAAACTTATTAATAGTATTGTTAAGGCTAAGGTCTGACACATTAAGACTGGCACTAATGAAAACCGCCACTGTTGAGGCAACCATTCCATAATAAAAAAAAAATGTAGCCCAGTTTGTAGATTATAAATGGAAGAAACTTCTTTTGGAAAATCTTGTGCCATAGTTGACAATATAATCTTAAAAAATGATTAATGATGATCTCAGTTATATCACCACTTAACAAAATAAAATTTTCTTGGTGTATCTAAAGAATATACACTCTATAATTACCATGTAATTATGCTAAATATTAAGATAATAAAATAAAATGGTATTAGTGGGCACAAAAATATTGACAAGGATATAGTTAACATGAATCACTCACTGAATAGTATTTAATATGGCAATATATCATTTCTATTTTAAATGTAACATTAGAACTTGATGAAACACATAGCAGCATGCTTTTGAGGTAGTATTTTAGCAACAAATAATAATATTCTTGTCAAAGGATTTGCTATTTTAATCCTGAATAAACTTGGCAAAACATCCTCATCTATTGACATTTGTGTTCCACTTTATAAAATTCTGAGCATCCATTATTAAAAAAAGAAAACAAAAATGTATTTTCTAAGAGTTCTAGAAAATATAAGATTTTATTGGGTAACATTGGTTCAGATGAAAAAAAAATGCTAAACTGGGTAGCCAATAATATTATTGTCTCATCTCACTGAATTAGAAATCAGCTTGAGACCTAGACACACATAGTAATCCATATCACACATAAAATTAAGGAACTGGACGTTAGAAAGTCTTAAATCTCTTACAAATCTGAGAACTTGTAAATTAATGCTCAGCCTGATTCAATTTTAAAATTGTGATTAGTTCCTAGAACTGCCAGGCACTGTGTCACAATCAGGGTATTCAAAGTGAATGAGACATTGCCCCTGTCCTAGAGTCCCACTCCAGAGGAACACACAACTTTCTATCCTTCTTCACTCCTTCAGAAACACAAAGTTCCAGCCCCCATCCTGAAGAGGGTATGCTAATAACAGGAGAGGCTAATTCTTGCTTTCTTTCTAGTTTCTAGCCAAGATGGGAGACTGTATAAAATAACCCAACATATAAGATAATGTCAGACAGTCATATGTTCTATGAGAAAGATTAGAGGGACTCAAGAGACTAGCAAAATAGGATGATTTCAAATCCCTCTCTAAGAAGGTAAAATCTGGACTGAGACCTATAAAAGAGGAACTCGTGTGAAGAAAGATCCAAGAATGGGGTGCAAGGTTATGGAGCATCCTGAATCACAAGGATAATCGTATCCTAAGGCTAAAAAGGGTCAGTCTACCTAACAAGAGGAAGGAACAGTGCGGCTACAGAGTGGAAGGAGTACGATTAGAGATGGGTGACCCACTCGTGTATTGCTACGTGGTGTGTGGAATGAATGCAACGTTTTTCTACCTTCTTTGGGAAGTTCTGAAGTGCTTTTAGGCAGCAAAATTATGTGATACTATTTAAATTTTAACTTTGTGAAAAGTATGATTCACTTCCTACAAACTATAAATACAAATATTTTTATAACTATAAATATAAACAATTTACTCACTGACTATAAACAGTAGAATTTGATGTAAAGTAATCATAGCAACATGGTTTGGGGAGGAGTAAAATTGAAATAGGGAGACGAGTAAGACATGATGGGAAACTGGCTTGGGCTTATCTTGAATAGTGAAGATGAAAGTGGTTAGCTTTGGGCTGGCTTTAGGAGCTGAAATCAGCAGGATTTACCCATGAATAAGTTGCATCCACTAAAGGTGGCTCCTTAGTTTCAGACCTAGTCAAGGTTTGGATTATGTTCCTATTTACAGAGACAGGAAGGGGGTGGAGGAGGAGTAACTTTTGGCAGAGGGTGGAGACAAAAATGTATTTATTGCTACATACATAAGTATTTCATGGCTACAATGTTTTTATATTTACATATTCTAAAATCCTAGAAAAATTGGAATCTTTATCCACTGGCATCAATTTAGAATATAAGATTGCTATAATTTGTGACATAGTCAGTACATTTTGTTTTTATTTCAGGCTACTATCTCTGACCAGAAAGGCATTTTACAACTCCCCTAACTGGTAAATGTTAACACTTTTTAAAGATTTAACTGAAATGTCACATATAACATCTTGCATATCTATACTTTTCAATGGCAAAGACAAAATTTGATCATCTCTATTCTTCAATAAAATTCATAAAAATCTAAAACAACTGATAGTATGTGCTATCATTAATTACCTTTATTTTCCAAAAGTATGCTATTCAGACCTCTGATAAAAGTTATCACGTATGCATTTGTATATGTATACAACTGTTTTCTCAAAAATGAATACTGAAATATTTATATCAGAATTGTTGGCAAAATTTCAATGCCTTACCCCAGTTTAAATGAATCTGAATCTCTAGGAGTAAGATCCAGAAATTTGCATTATATCTGTTTTCCCACTTAATTTATCCTCTCATTGAGGTTGGGCCACACACACAAGGGTATCACCAGTGTGTGGCAGTGTCTGATATAAACTAAGTCTCCAACCAGGGTTTTCCATAGCAAATTATTGACCCTGACTGATCTACCCAAATTTATACTTAAAAGTATTTGGTTATTTACCTATAAAATTTATATTAGTAACAAGTTTCTTGTAGCATGCATATAAATTTATTTTCATTAATATACAGTAATTAAAACAGCTCCTTCTGAATGCCTCAGAAAAAAGCAAACAATCTTTGAAGCTGTTTTGGAATTTGATGTGAGAATAGGTACCTAATTATAGTGCCAAAAACATTTATCGTAAGTGGATGGTTTCTCTGCTAAAAAGCATTTATAACTGACAGATTCTTAACATAAATGCATATAGAAAGATTCTCAGCTAGCCAAGCTGATTTAATCATAGGGTTTAAGGCAAGAGAGATATATAAATCTTATATACATGAGCAAATCATATATATATATATATATATATATATATATATATATGAGATTAAATTTCAGGTTTTAAGAGAGGCTTTAAACAGAGGCAAATATCTCACTGTATCAAGGATTTCTCCTAAATTGTGAACTCCCCAAGGTCCAGGAGTAGGACTTATGCACCCTCTATCCCCAGAGCATAGCATAGTGCTCACATACTCAACACAAGTGCATAAAATTGCCTTAATTCATGAGTTATCTACTGCAACTTTATGCAAAAAACAAGATAAAGCAAACATACTTTAGCAGGTATAATGGCATAACAGTAATGACCTAATAATGCTAGTAATACATGCATTAGGTGATTGTACAATGTACATACAATATGTCAAAAGAATTATCTTATGGAAAAATCATGCAATCACTTTGGGTGAGGAGTGGAATTAATGAAATGAAATCAAGATCACATAAATAACACCTATAGCAATTATTAGAACCAATTGGCGAAACCAGCTCTCAGGAGCTTTTATTTTTAAAAGAGGGACCATGAAAGAGAGAGAGAGAGACAATCAGTTCTATTTAGTTTTTCATGTGGCTTTCATTGCACCAACACTTCATTGTATATGTGGTGTTGGGGTTTGAAATTGTGTTCTTGTGCATGCCAAACAAGCACTGTAACCACTGACCTACCACTCCAGGTCCTAAGGAGCAATCTTAATCTAAGATATTCATTTTACATATGGCAATATCCAATCATAATATGAACCAAATAAAAGAGTACAAGAAATCTGTATAAACTACTGCTTCATGAATGTATAATGAAAATGAGTGTGTATTTTATAATGATTGATCAGAATAGACTACATCTTTTTTTTTTCTTAAGAGAGAGTGAGAGGAAAGAGAGGTAGAAAGTATCAGTTTTATTTTTTTCATCTGGTTTTTGTTTTTTCAACACTTAGTTGTGTTTGTGGTGCTGGGGTTCAAATGCAGGTCCTCACACTGCCAGGCAAGTGTTCCACTGCTGAGACCCTTCTCCAACCCCATAGAAAAGACTGTATCTTAAGCTGAAAATTGCAAATGGCGTTCTCTAACATATTGTTACAGAAATAATTCACACTAGAATTCAGGATTTTGAGAGGAATAATAGGTATACTTGGTGTTACTGTTTTAATTTGTTTTTTTTTCCTTAAGAAAAGGTTAAGAACATTTAGTTAAAATAATTATAAATCAAAAACAAACTTTCAGGTTCCCAGTAAACTGCTAAGAAACAAACTACTAAACAAAATGAACCACAGAGATGGCATTGCTGCCTTATATTCAACTTTACCCATGTTTTGCTGGTTTACACTTGATAGACTCTGGAAACTCTGCAGAGGACTGTGGTCAACTGTGTTATCAGCAAGTACACTTAAGCTGCTCTCTGGGAACCATTCGCTGTCTCCTGAAACGAACAATGGTGGAAATAAAGTATAAAATTAGGTAAATCCATGTGGTTAGTTTATTGTATTTATTATCTTACTGATCAGAGTACATCTTAAAGAATATTTATAAAATATTTATAGAAAAGATGTATTATTAAATAAAGAATTTCATAATTATAAAATAAAAATCATTAAATTCATATATCTTGATTAAAAAGTAAAAGCAAACTACAAATTGCAAAGCTAATAATACAGGTTTATGAATAGAAACAAATGCTTCTGAAAGTTATAACAGTACAGCGTAATTTATAATAGCTTGCACATGAATAAACATATTTAAACATATAGGATATAAATAATAGAGATGACACAAAGATCTAGCTCTAAAAATGAAATTACAGAATCAGGAAGTCAGGCAGGATGATGTGCATCTGTAATTCTAGCAACTCATGAAACTGAGGCAGGATAATTGCAAATGTGAGGCCAGCTTGGGTAATTAAGCAAGACCCTATCTCAAAATAAATAATAACAAAAGGCTGGTGTGCAGCTTAGTGGTGTGAGGCCCTGAGTTCAATCCCCAGTGGGAAAAAAAATCAAGAATAGAAAATCTCAATAAAACTGAGTCAGTATTAAAAATAAAATTAAAAAGTCCCAGACCTGATCAATGGCTTTATGGTGAGCTTAGACAAACATTTAAAGAGCTAATAACAATCATTCTTTAACTCTTTCAAAAACCATAAGAGGGAACACTTCTTCACTCATTCTGTAATGTCCAAACTACCCTGACATCAAAGCACACAAAGTTACTGCAAGAAAAGAAATCTTGAGATTGAAATCCCATATAAACAGTGATGAAAAAAATCCTCCACAAAACACAGGCAAACAAATTTCAGCAGTGTGCTGAAAAAAATTATACAATTTGACCCAGTGAGATTTGTTCCTGGAATATAAGAAATGCTTAACATATGAAAATTAATAAGCATAATATATCACTGTAACTGAATAATTAATGTGTAAAATATATTTCACAAAATTCAGCATCATACTACAACAAGAACTTTTAGCAAAATAGCAGTAGTTAGAAATTACCATCACATAATGCATGCCGTATAAAACCCCAGAGCAAGCATGGTCCTTAATAGTGAAATACTGAAAACTTTTCCTACAAGATCTGGAACATAACTTTTTTTATCACTTCTATTCAATATAGTACTGAGAATTCTATGTAGAGAAATTAGACAAGGAAAAGAAAAAAGGCACTCAAGTCAGAAAGGAAGAAGTAAAATCATTTCTTTTCTCTCTTTTCAAAACAATATGACATTATTTGTTAGAAAATCCTAAAATTTCCACAAAAAATAGAGTTAATAAATGAACTCAGCAAAATAGCAGGTAAAAAAGTTAACAGGCAAAAATCAACATTTCTTCATACTAGCAATGAACACTCTACTACAGAAATTAAGAAAATATTTCCATTTATATCACCATCAAAAGTAATAAAATATTTAGGAGTCAACAAAGAATATAAAAAGTTTATACAAAGAAAAATTAAAACACTGATGAAAGAAATGAAATAAGACATGAATAAATGGAAACGCAAATAGTCATGGACAACAAGAACTAATAGTGCTAAAATATTGATAATACCCAAAGCAATTCATAGACTAAATGCAATCCTTATGAAAATCCCAATGATATTTTTCGCTGAAGTTGAAAAATCCATCCTACAATTCATACAGAATCACAAGTGACCCTGAATGGCCAAAACAAACTTGAAAAACAAGAGCAAAGCTGAAAGGTACACTACTGATCTTATAACCTTCTGTAAAGACACAGTAATCAAAACAGTGTTGTACTGTCCAGTGGAAGAGAATACAGAACCCAGAAAAAATGCTGATGTACAAGGTAAAAAGCTTGTTAATTGACAAAAATTGGATACATTAATGGAATGTAATATGATTTTTTGAAATCTGAATAAATTGTGAAATGGCTACCTCAATAATATATTATTATAAATATATATTATCCTAATTTCTAATAATATATAGTCTAATTTCCACCCCTGGGGATCAAACCCAGAGCCTCAAACATGCTATGGCAAGTACTCTACCATTAAGCTATATTCCTAGCCCAACTTTTA
>PVKS010053280.1:0-10459 GCA_004027875.1 Aplodontia rufa
TCTCTCTTTATCACTGACCCTCTCTCTTTATTAAAAAAGAAAAAGATATCTATGAAAAGGAATGATCTTAATCTAATGAAAAATGTCTATAAAAGACAAAAACCAGATTATATAATTACTGAAATATTGAAAATTTCCCCTAAGATTTTTAATGAAATAAAATATTTATCTTACTGTTTCAATAAACATTGTACAAGATTTAAAAACCAGTGAAAAAATGCCAAAAGAAAGAAGAAAAAGGAGGGAAGGCGGGAAAGAAGGAAGGAAGTCAGTCAGCGAGTTCATCAATCAATGTGGTGAGGCAGAAAAATACAAGTATTACAAAGTTTTCAGGTAGATAATTTCTAACATGGTGATGTCTTTTGCTCAGATCTGATCTGAGACATTCCATTTTTCACATCCCACCATATATGTTCTTAACCACTGTGTCATTTGTTATTGTTTATAACCATTTTTTTCAGTGTGAAACAACCTCTACCATAAATACTATTTCCACCTGGAATTCACATTTAAGCTATGTTGGGAGAGGCAGAGGAGAAAAAAAATTGATAAATAATGTGCTCCTATTTGATACAGTAATGATATAACCCACTTTTATTGATAATTTACTTGTTACTATTTATATCTATCCACCTTTATATTATTTCCTTTTTTTAAAAGAGAGAGATAGGCAATTTTATTTATATTCTCTTCTGGATTTTATCTTCCACTTAGTTGTGTGTGTGGTGCTGAGGTTAGAACCTGGTTCTCAGCATGCAGGACAAATGCTCTACTCTTGAGCCATCCCTTTTATTTACTTTTAATTAATCAATTGGCTTATATTCTCTTGATATAGAAAGTTTTCTTTCTCTATCTGAAATTCTTTTCAAATAATCTGAAGTTCTAAATTATAAAATCTCCCTCAAATTATTGGCATTGGTTCAGAAGTGAATTTTCAGCAATTGTTTAGTCATAAATATTTTACCAGATCACTTTTGCTCACCACTTGATATAATTCTTAATATTTTTCAAATCTCTTGTTCTTAGTCCTTGTTGGTTTAATATTTTCCCCATTTGTTTTGAATACTTCCTTAATTGTTTTCATAAATGATTTTAAACTGTATATTTTTAAATCATGCCTTTAATGTTTTAGTATTTTAGGCATTTTAATTAGGGAAGAATGAATTTTTGATTTGTAATATCATGCCTTTTTTTGAAAATTTTATTTGTTTATTTATTTGGTATGGGGATTGAACCCAGTGGCATTTTATCACTGAGCTACATCCCCAGACTGTTTCATTTACTGTTATTTTGAGATAAGCTCTCACTAAGTTCTTTGGGCCTTGCTAAGTTTCCGAGGCTGGCCTCGAATTTGTAATCCTCCTGCTTCAGTCTCCTGAGTTGTTGGGATTACAGGCCTTTGCCACCATGCGCAACTACAATCTCATACCTTTTAATGGTGCAAATGAGAAGTCCTCTCCTCTGTCAAATTTTGTACATTTCTCCCATCATCCCCACCTTCATCCTGAAATTTGTTAGAACTATGTCTTGAATCTTGAAATTCATATCACATCACATATGTTTGGTATCAATACGTACAGTTGTCTAAAATATTGCTGTTTTTTGTGACATTAATATAATCCTTTGAATTTAAAGTATCAGCTTGGTGTTCCACAAAACAATGCCATTTGTTTTCATTTTCTTAAATTTTTCTTAGTTTCCATTTTTTTCTACAAGTTTATATTTTTTATGAGTTACATTTTTATCCTCTGGCATACTTTCCAAATTTGCATATTATTTCTCTATATTCTAAGTAATTCTGCAGGTAGACCTTTTAACTAATTAGTATGATTCGTTAAGTTTTTTATTGTTTAATTTTTAACAGTGAGTGATTCACCTGTTAATGTAATACCTCTATTGAGTAAGCTTTTAAGGGCTATTTTTTGCTTATTTTTCCAACAACTTTTTGGTTTGTTATGATGTGATATAACTGATTTGATCTGATTTCTCATTTTGATTTATACACTGTTGCTTCTCTTCCAGTCTCTCTCAGTCTCTGTCTTTCTCCTGTGTTGACCTAAGTTAGCCTGGTTCTGTCAGCGTGGATACAAGTGTGAGGTGTGTGCTCCTTTGTTCATTGTCTGACTTCTCTGGAATCACAGGCAGGCTTCACATAGGAAGTTGTGAATACAACCAGATGAGCAAGAACCTGTAATTCCCTTCAGAAGGCCTAAACTGAAAATCAGACTATCAGAACTGCAAACTTCAAGCAAAGTAAAGATGACTTGGATGAGCAGACAATGATCTGGTTTTTGCTCAATGCATGATCTGAGTAAAATGCTGCTGCTGGAGACTCTGTGCAGGACACCTTCAGAAGAGCCAAGCTCCTATGATTTACCATGTCCAGGCTTCAGCTCCAAAGCTATTGTTTGAATTAGTGTACAAACATTAGTAGGAACGAGGAAAGGAGAACTTGGAAAGTCTGAGGACATACACAAATGTCTCCAGCAAGGAAACTGACTTGTGTTTTTGCTTGTTGGTATTTTATACTACTCAATTAGCTAAGGAATGTCCCCTTTTCTATGTGGCCCTAACATGCAATTAAGAAAATGATTGTGTCTTGTTCTCTTGTTCTGGTGCACAAAGTCAAAGGATACTAAAGGGCAAAGCAGCACACCCTTCTCTTACCTTCTTGCTCTGAGCTGCGGTGTGAGTGTGGTTTTGGGGGGCCATGATTTTTCTAAACAAAGGTCTCCTTTGAAATGCCCACTATTCAAACTGCTCAGCATTCGCCTCTACCACTTATTTCAGAATTTTCTTTGCCAATCACAGATTTCTCAAAAAAAAAAAAAATCCTCTTCAAGTTATTTCAATGGCATTCTGTGGGAAAGCATTGGGATAAACATCTGATTCAGAGATTCAGAGTCATGCTGAAATCAGAGGAATAACAAACATAAGTAAAGAATTGTTTCATGCAATACTTGGGAGAACAAAGCATTGGGATAACGATAATACATTGTTTAGCTTACATTCCTAAAAATTGCTTATTTAAGAACCTGTAAATTCACCAAAAACTGGGAAATAAGCTTATTATTCTTGTTTTAAAATGTATTATTATGGTTTGGTTAAAGTTGCTATTATTCACGATGTTTAACTAAGTTTAAAATAACATAGATTAAGTTTGGACTTTTAAGAGAATCCCTGATATATATCAAAACTAAGCATTCCTGAGAAGGAGAAAGGTTTATAAATGTAGCTTAAGTTTTGAGAAGAATGAAGAACTAGAGTCCTGAATTTACTGTAACCATTAGTGAGTGAATGGTTACCAAAGTAACAGAGACAAACTAATTCAGATTGAAAGAAAAATATTTGCAACTAAACTAATAAAAAGGAAAGAGATTTCAATGTGACATTTTCCCACCATGTTCTGTTTGCATTCTAAAAAGGAAAAGCTGGAGGAACTGCGTATCAGGAAGATGACATAAGTAAAAATATGCACTGATATTTCCTAAGGCTTGTTGAAAGCTGTTCTAAATAAAAGTGCTAGATAACATTTCATGGAAAATACCTCTCCAAAGACTTGAAGTCTCTGAGGACTGGGTGGAAGTTAAAAGATTTTTAGGAGACACTGAGGAATAGAGAAATGCTGAGGATTCTTAAATATTTACTAACATTTCTTTGTTATCAGTACTCTAGAAGCCTCAATGGAAATTTATACCTAGGTCACCAGTAGGAAGGGTCAATGAGCCAATTTTTTGACAGTTTTTCCTCTGTTATATTTATCAGTAAATTCTTAATTCTCATATACTATCGAACAGTAATTCATAATTTATGGATATAAATGCCATATCAACTAACTGTGTGGGAATTTATAAACCCAATTGCATTTTAATTTAACTCAAAGCAATTAGTAGGGTTTTCATAAATATATATTTCAAAAGAATATACATACATACACATGTAATTAATAAAATTTAAGTTTTAAATGATAGCAAGTAACTATATATCTTTATTGTATTTTCATATATTTATACTCAAAATAAAATAATATTATTTGTGTAGAGAAAAGACAACTGAATATATATTTTATCCAAGATGTCCTCAAGCTTAAAATATTTACAAATCACTGTCACAGAGAATAAGACTACCCTGTGACCTTTGCTGTCACTAGATCGAGGTCTTGTTAGAAATCATTTCTCAGATGATTTTAATGGCAGCTCTCAACATAGATATCATATTTCTACTTGACCACATTTGTTAATGCATCACTTGTAAAAGGGACACTTCAGGGATTTGAACAAATGTGTGAAAGGTATAAAGGGTATATGGTTTGGATCTAAAATTGCCCCCCCAAAAAAAACTCATGATAATGAAACAATGTTAAGAGATGAAAAGACTGAGTTAGGACAGCTGCAACCTCACAATTGGATGGATTAATAATCTGAATTGATTGCTGGATGTTTACTGTAGGTAGGTTGGGCGTGGCTGAAGGAAGTAGGTCACTGAGGACATGGTCTTGCATTATCTCTATGCCCTCTCTCACTTGCTGCTTCCTAGTTGTCATAAACCCATCAATTTTCCTCTACCACACCCTCTGGCCTTAATAGTCTGTCTCACCTCAGGTCCAGAGAAATGAAAATGGTGGTCCATGGAATGAATCTCTGAAACTATGAGCACAAAACAAAATTTTCCTGCTCTAAGTTGTTCTTATCAGATATTTTAGTCTCAGCAATTAAAAACTGACTGACATAGAGGGTTAATATTTTCTGGTGGTTAAATCTTCTTGATCAAATCCCAAGCTAAACCATCTTGACTATCTCTCAGAAATTGCCCTGTCCTTGCGGAGTCCTAGGCCCAGATGTCCTGGAGTGCCCGACAATTAAAATGTTCATCTGCCAAAAGGACTATACAGATTCAATGCAATCCCCATCAAGATTGCAATGTCATTCTTTACAAACACAGAAAAAGCAATTATCATATTCATTTGGAGCAAGAAGAAATCCAGAACAGTCAAAACATTACTAAGCAAGAAAGACAAAACAGGTGGTTTCACAATACCAGATCTAAAATTATACTATAGAGCTGTAGTAACAAAAACAGCATGGTACTGGTATCAAAATAGAAATGAATACCAATGGAATAGAATGGAAGTGTCTGAGACAAACCTACAAATCTTTAAACATTTGATATTTGACAAAAGGAGCCATAAATGTAACATGGAGAGAAAGCCCATTCAACAAATGGTGCTGGACAAGCTGGCAAACAATATGCAGGAAGTTGAAATTAAATCTTTAACTCTACCTTGCACAAAAATCAAATCAAAATGGATCAAAGAGCTAAGAATTAAACCAGCTACCATATAAATGCTAGAAGATAAATTAGGAGCAACTCTCAAACATGTGGGAGTTGGCAACAATTTTCTCAACAAGACTTCCAAAAATGAAAGAATTAAAGTCAAGAATCAATGGTAATCAGAAAAAGCAAATAAAAATTGCATTAAGGAGTTGGGGATTTGGCTCAGTGGCAGAGTGCTTGCCTAGCACGCACAAGACCCAGAGTTCGGTCCTTAGCTCAGAAAAAAAAAATTGCATTAAGATTTCACATCACTCCAGTCAGATTGTGCAAGATGAATAATACAAATAGTAACAAGTGCTGAAGGGGTTGTGGGAAGATGGGAACACTAGCACACTGTTGGTGGAACTGCAGAATGGTACAGCTGCTCTGGAAATCAGTGTGTAGACTCCTCAAAAAGTTAGGATTTGAATTTGGGTATTTTCCCAGAGGAGTTAGAATCAGCACTTTACAGTGACACAGCAAAATCAGTGTTCATAGCAGCTCCATTTACAATCGCTAAATTATGGAATTCAATCTCACTGGATCAATGGATCCAAATGCTCTGGTTTGTAAACTCAGCTGTTAGAAACAACAATATTGCAGCTTCTGAAGGTAAATGGATGTCAACGGAGGAAATCATCCTGAGTGAAGCTAGCCAAACCCAGAGAATGAAGGGTCAAATGTTTTCCCTCATCTGTGGAGGCTAAAGCTAAACCCAGACTTGGGTAAAAGGTAGTTAAACTCATGTACTACAGCCACAAAGGGCATAGTAACATATAATCTAGGGGAACTACAGACTTGGAGGAGCGGAGAAGGGGAGAGAAGAGGCAGGGGAGATGGGAGAGGGAGGAAAGATTGGGAGGGATCCAGAGAAACAACCAACAATGTAATATACTCTACCCCAGAACTAAGTCAAATAACACTTATTCAATCATTTAATTCAAGAAAATTCACAATCATATGCATATATATATATATGTATACATACACACACACATACATATATATATATACAGATATATATATATATATATGGACATTTTTATCTGTTATGGGACATAATATAGAAGTATCAAGAGGTGCAGGCAATGTAAGGTTAAGTATGGTTTACTCTGAAATACATATATTGTTCCTTTATGATTATACAATTCCTTAATAAAAAACATTAAAAATAATAAATCCAAGAATGAGCCATAAAACAAATAATCAAAGAGGAACAGTAGAAGAAAGAGACCAGGTGGTGGGAAGAGGTGAGGGAAGGGGCAAGCACAGGAGAGAAAAATTCACCAAATAATATCATTATATTGTGTACATGCATGAGCATATAACAACAAATCCCATCACTATGTACAACTAACGCACCAATAAAAATGTGAAAACAAAAAGAAATTGCCCTGCACCTTAACCTATAATAAATATAAAGCCCATGTTTTATGTTGCTGAATGTACTCTATTTCTCTAAAGTGTTTGCACTTTTTAGTATTTATTCATTTCCTTATGTTTGCCTTTTCCTCCAATCAGTCATCTTTTACTAAAGCTAAGTCACACTTTTGTAAAAATTTTTATTCTGTTTTAGACTTCTTATCTAAGTGTCACATAATTATCAGTGGAACTTGACCACCATAGCCTTTTTAGTCAAAGACTTTTCTGCCTCCTCTGGATTTGTAAGGATTCTTGATGGCCAGGATTGTACAGTATATTTTGTTGGTTGTTCATGCCCCTTGAATGACAGACATTCTCTCCCTAAGCATTATAATTATAATGGTATGTGAAGCACAGACTTAGCTTTCTTTACTTGTTTGTTCAATTAAAATGCTTAATTATGAGTAATATATTAATCACTTTCTCTCCAGAATAAATTTTATATTTAACAACTAAAGATTTTCATATTTCTTACATATATGTATATTACTTCTCAAATATTGCTCAGCTAAGAAAGTAAAATTGTATTAAATAAATCATTCTCATTGTCAGCATGTCTATTTCCATATATAATGCGATAATCACAACAAAACCCCCAGTCAGTCACACCTTTCCTTCCTAAGAAGGAATCCAGCTTACATTCTTTCTAGACACGTTTCCTAGATATTTCAATACCTGTGTTAATATCTAATATAGAATCAATAAATGAAGAAATAGATTAATAAATCATGGATTATATCAGATCAAACAACTAATTGGAACCTCATCTAGTTTGACTTCATAAGCTGAAGGATGACTTTTGCTAGATTACTCTTTGTAAACCATCCATGAGTACCTCCTGTGTTCATCACTGTATTCCTGAACTAAGGTAGAGAAGACAAAGGTGAGATCCAAAATTAACTTTTGGGAATGGCAAACAACTTCTTACCCAAGTTACTCAAAGAGAACAGATGTCTTACCCTTTAAATTATAAATACTAGCTGCCCCATCCCTTGCTCCCTTTTTTAGCATTTAGCTCTTTTATTGTTTACCTAATTATATTGCTAAGATTTTCAAACATAACTTTTTTTTTGCATTTATCAAGCTGTACATTTTCTTTGACCACCAGGTTTTTGTTTTGTTTTTTTTTTAATCTACCTTTACACTCTCAGTAAGCAGCAGGGCTAAAGTCTCACAATCCCAAGGCAGGAAATGTCTCTTAGGATTAACTTCCTTCCAATTAAATCTTTCCCCTGGTGTACTGCCCAGAAGAGTGCAGTTGCATTCCCTGGCAGGCCCTGTCCCCGCCCAGCTGATGTCTTGAATGTGGATGGGAACTTTCAGTACCAACTTCCTAAAAGCATCTCTCTGAAGCCTTGCTTATGTCTCCACTTAGCCCATTTTATTTTCATCACAGCCTCTCTAAGAGGGGATGAGTGCTGCTATCACTTAAAGGCATAAGACGTCTTGAAGTAAAACAACTCTTAAATCCATCTTCCCTTTTGAAGTTGTTTGTCTAGGAAAAACGCGAATACAGGAAACTTAGAGCCAGCTCTGTGGGTTTTATTTACTTTGGATTTCGAAGTGAAGACAATTACAGAAAAGCCTGGAGTTATTATTGATTATAGTAAAGATTGCTTCCTCTTTCCTATGATTTTTAAAACATTGCTAGTGTGAACTTTGCTTTTCATCGTTCCTTGAGAATTTTGCCATGTCAGCCATGAACTTTGAACTGGATAATCTTTCTCCCAAAGGCTTCAGACATGAGCAGACTTCCAGCTCTGATTTTACTTTAACCTGTTTGACTGAACTCTCTGGTGATTCCAGTGGATCGGCTCTTCAGAACTCCACTTCTGTCCCCATTGGTAAGCTAAACTTTTCAATACCTATGCTGAAGGATCTTAACTTATACCTGTACTCTGTTCATGTCAGATGTGTGACAAATAAGTGCTGATGTCATCTGCTTTATGGTGCTAACCTTGATGCCAATTTCAGTTTATTCATTTATTTTTTCCAAAGTGCATAAATACATTTTAATAAATCAGAGGGATCAAAGGTTCTCTTATAGAGTGAAATGTCAGAAGAAAATTTCAGGGAACTTAGAAGCCAGTTAACAGTGAAATAGACTTCTTTTCTCTTGATGCTCTGGCTTATCAAGCTTATTGCTGTTTTGCATGGGTGGTGACATCAGGAATCTTATCCATGAATGCAGATCATAAGTCCTACCATTTATCTTTCACTCATCACTTTTATCTGTTTTCTTTTACATTATTATATAAAGGATAATAAATGTGCTTCACATATCATTAAGAACAAGAGAATGCCCCTTTTGGCTGATATTTTGTAACCTGACTTAGATTCTATATGAGCTGACAGTGTTGATAAAAGTCAAAATGAAGAATTTTTATACACGTATGAATTACTTTTGCTGAATATCAAAGTGTTCATTCTTGCTGTTAAGTTTTGAGGGAACAATGATATCCACAATTTGTATTCATCAAAAAATTCTCAAGTTTTCATTTTATAATAACAACTCTATGATAATAATAAAGTAATTCTATTTTGTTGAAAGCATTTATATAATAAATAATTGCATATTAAGTACTCTAAGGTAAAGCTGCATTGTGACAATTTACTTGTCTTTCCTCGCAAAAGAAGTTCATGTGATATAAATGTAAAAAGTAAGGATTCTTTTGAGAATTTCACCCACATTTCTTTATTATGGATTGTTACAAAATAACTTTTATGTGACCCACATCTAATTCATGACTTGCTGCTGATAGACACTTTGTATTAGATGAGCTGTTTTATAATACAGGCAGTTCTGCAATCAAGATATAAGACATTCCTTTTTTTGAAGGAGAGAGAGAGTAAGAAAGAAAGAGAGTATCAGTTTTATTTATTTTTTCATCTGGCCTTTTTTTTTCTGACAGCTGTGTATGTGATGCTGGGATTTGAACCCAGGTCTTCGTTCATGCCAGGCATGCTCGCCAACTGCTGTTCCACCAATCCTGCTCAAAGCATCCTTTTGTATATTTAAATCTTTTAAATGCTCTTCAAGGACTATAGTGGTGGGTCAGCAGTAAAAGCACTTGCCTGCCATGCACGAGGACCCAGATCCAAACCCTAGTACCGCCTACACAGCTAAATGTCAGAACAACAAAAATCAAATGAAAAACTAAATAAAATTGATTCACTTTCCCTCTCACTGTCCCTCTCTCTCTAAAAAAAATTAAAAATAAATTTATCTTCAAATTCAAGAAATCTCTATGCTGTTATTCTTATCTTTAAACCAAGGATCTTACTGAATATTTCAACTACAATTTCACAAACGTGGGAAAAACAAATTTATATATACACACACATACATACATAGCTTTATAAAGCAGACTTGAACAGGAAAAATAGGCTTTGGAACAAAGTACTTGATGAGTAAAGAAAGCTTTAATACTCAGGTTTGCTTCACCACTTTTTGTCCTCTGGTCATCTCTGTCAGAGTTAGCGCTTCTGTTTCATTAGATTCAGCAGTTGTCTTTATGCAGTTGACTTACACATCTATTGCTCGGGTATAATTCTTCCCCTGAGCTGCACACTGTAAAGAGGCCTGAAGACACTTCCACTCCATTATGATGGCAGAGCCTTAAATTCAACTTATCCCAGCTGAATTCTCTAAAGATACCACATTCTTATTTTTGTCAATGATCCCTTAAGTTGTCTTGAATATTTCTTGGCAAAGATTGTAATA
>PVKS010053281.1:0-10458 GCA_004027875.1 Aplodontia rufa
AAGCAACCAGGTGTTGTTACTACAGAGAGAGAGAGAGAGAAAGAGAGAGAGAGAGAGAGGGAGAAGGTGTGAGAGAAAGA
The DNA here is from genome assembly GCA_004027875.1 of Aplodontia rufa. Classification (NCBI taxonomy): domain Eukaryota; kingdom Metazoa; phylum Chordata; class Mammalia; order Rodentia; family Aplodontiidae; genus Aplodontia; species Aplodontia rufa. The sequence continues at coordinate 81 of PVKS010053281.1, forward strand.
GAAAAGAGAAAAAGGTGATTGCTATGGTTTGGTTGAATTTCCCCCAGGACCAATGTGGCAAAGATCTGATCGCCAGTGTGCCACTATTGCACTATTGGGAGGTGGAGGAATCTTTAAGAGGTGGAAAGTCTTTAGGTCATTGGGGGCATGCTCTCAAATGGGTCTGGAGGACCCTAGACCTTTTGTCACTCTTTTGCTTCTCCAAAATGAGGTGAGCAGTTTTCCCTGCCACACATTCTCAGCCTTATGTGCTACATTGTCACAGGCCCACAAGTAATGGGGCCAACTGAGCATGGACTGGAACCTCCAAAACTGTGAGCCAAAATAACCCTTTTCTCTTTCTGAGTTATCTCAGTTATTTTATTGTAGTGGAAAGCTAACTAATACAATGACTATGTGAGAAGCTAGATATGTTACTGTGACCTCAATAATCATGTATATATATACCAAAACATCACAATACAGACTATTAATATATGCAATTAAATGTATATGTAATATATACAATAAAAGTGTTTAGCATGATGCTAGAAGCAGGGACAGGAGCAATAAAGAACTGGTTATGTTTGATACTAGACAAAGGTGAAAAGACAGCATTTTTAACAAATGGTGCTGGGGAAACTGGATATCCAATGTAGAAGAATGAAACTTAACCCCCAGCTTTCACCCTGCACAAAGGTTAACTCAAAGTGGCTCAAAGACCTAGGAATTAGACCAGAAACTCTGCAACTACTTGAAGAAAATGTAGGCCCAATGAACCAATATTTTGGCTCAGGAACTGACTTACTTAACAAGACTCTTAAGTGCAAGAACTAAGACCCAACATCAGTAAGTGAGAAGGCATCAAATTAAGAGGAAAGAAAACAAGCCAGAGTGTAAAGAGAGAACCTACAGAACTGGAGCTCTTTGCCACCTGCTCCTCAGGGCATTCATATTCAGAATATATAAAGAACTCAAAAAATAACCAACCCCCAAATATCTCAATTAACAAATGGGCAAAGAATAAAAGAGACACTTCTCAAAAGAATAAATACAGATATATGAAAAACTGTTCAATATCTCTAGCAATTAGGGGAACACAAATCAAAATTACATTGAGATTTCATCTTGCTCCAATCAGAATGACAATTATCAAGAATACCAAAACTAATAAATGTTGGTGAAGATGTAGGGGAAAAGGCACACTTATGTTGTTGCTGGAACTGCAAATTAGTGCAACCATTTGGGAAAGCAGTATGAGGATTCCTCAAAAAACTAGAGATGGTACCACCATATGACCCAGCTATGCCACTCCTCAGCTTACTACAGTAATGCAGCTGCAGCAATGTTTATAACAGCACAATTCACAACAGCTAAGCTATGGAGTCAATGCAGGTACCTTCAACAGATGAGCAGATATGTATAATGGATTATTAGCCAAGAAGAATGGCCTTATGGCATTTGCTGACAAATGGATGGAACTAGAGACTATCATGCTAAGTGAAATAAGCCAGACTTGGAAAGTGAAAGGCTGAATGTTTTCTCTGATATGTGGAAACTAATCCAATATAAGGGTAAAAAAGAAAAGAACAAAGGGAGATTCCATCAAAATAGAACAAAGATCAGTAGAGTAGAAGAAGGGAATTGGGGAAGGAGGAGGGACAAAAAAAGGAGGAACAGTGGAATGAATCTGACCTAACTTTCGTAAGTACATATATGATATACCACAGTGAATCTCACCAATACATATATTCAAAAGGCGTAAATTTAATAAAAAGAACTGGTTATGGCTGCCTAGATCAAAACACAGACAATAAAATTACCTTCTCTCTAATAAACCAAATTCTACCAAACTTGTAAAACAAAGCAAATTAAAACCTTGAATGACAGCTTACTGTGTGCCTGCTATGTGCTAGTCACTGTTAACCTGTTGGGGATTACAAACTCACCACCCTCCTCCATGCCCAGTGTGGTGGTGCACTCCTGTAATCCCAGCAGCTCTGGAGGCTGAGATAGGAGAATTGCAATTTCAAGGCAAGTATGGGCAACTTAGACCATAAGCAACTTATTGAGATCCTGTTTCTAAATATAAAATTAAAAGGTTGGGAATGTGGCTCAGTGGTTAAGTACCGTGGGTTCAATCTGCAGTATCAAAAAAATTAAAACACAAAAAACCCTCATCCCCTTTTATCTTGTTAGTTCATATTCCCTCAGTCAGAAGAACTGTTATGACTGTATATTAGTCATTAGACTGTATATTGAATCAACCATTACTGAGCATCTATTGTAAACCAGACACTGTGCTAGGCATTAGGAATTCAAAATCCCATTTCCTTGCCCAGAAAATCCAGACTCTGGAGGAAGACAGTCATGAAAATTGGTAATTGCATCGCAATGTATTAAATTTTAGGCTACTATAGAAACACAAAAGAGCTCTCCAAAACTCACATCCTATATGATTCCTTTAATGTAATCTGAAGAATCGGATTCCCATATTAGGGTATTTGCTTTGCATCATACTGCCAATATCATTACCAAAGTTACTGTAATTAATGCTTGAGTATCCATTATCTCAAATGCTTGGGACCAGAAGTGTTCCGGATTTTTTTTTAAAAATTGGAATATTTGCATATATTTAATGAGCTATCTTCCAGATTGGACTGAAATCTAAGCATGCAATTTGTTTGTTTCATATGAACCTTATTACATAATCTGAGGATAATTTCACAAAATAAATGATTTTATACATGAAATAAAGTTTCATGTGTGGAATTTGCCACTGGTGGTATCAGGCTGGTGTTCAAAAAGTTTCAGATTATGGAACACTTTGGAGTTTGGATTTTTGGAATAGGGATGCTCAACCTATAGCAACAAAAGAAATCTCAAATGCGTTGTTTGGACCTTATAATGTCTACAGTCATTTTTTAAAACATTAAGGCTCAGTACCAACAAGGACCAAGTCAATCCAGCCTCTTCCTGAAGATGAAGAACTTAGGTTTTCCTTTTTATAGTAGAGCTTGACAAGTTGCAAGCCTTAGCAAGCCTAAGATGGTTTGAAGACATTAATGGGAAGTTGGAGATTCTCTCCACAATAAAGGCATTCATAGTCATTAGGAGCCTGTATTCCTGTTCCTAAATCCTGTCACCTTTCCAATAGCTAACCAGCCATCTAAAATGTGTGACCTGCCTCATAAGAGGAAGCAATTTAACACCAATGTGTGACTGACACTAGATTCAAAGACTAAAAGGACAGGGCTCTTCATGGTGGGTCCTTTACAAAGGGTAGATTACTTCCTTGCTTAAATAATGCACCAATCCATCCTAACAATAATTATCTGCAGGGTGTGGAATTAGGAGCCTGTGATGTGGCTACAAAAGGTTACTATAGTTGTACTATCCTTGGTATTCATGGAAGATTGGTTCTGGGACCCCTGCAGACGGAAAGTCTATGGATACACAAGTTCCCTATTTAAATGGCATAATATTTGCATAGAACCTAAGCACATTCTCCCATATATTTAAACTATTTCTAAATTATTAATAATATATAATATGATATAAACATTATGCAATTAGTTGCTATACAGAATTGTTTAGAGAATGAGGACAAGCAAAAATCCATATGTGTTCAGTTAAGACATAATTTTTTTATAAGAAGAGTTTTGATCTGTGGTTGCTTGAATCCATGGATGCAGAACCTGTGGACACAAAAGGCTGACTGTACACAGGAAATACTAATCTAAGACCAAACTGTGACTTTGTCCCCATTTGTCTCCAGCAATCTTCCTTTGCACAGTCTTGCTCCTCGTTTCAGTCCACCCTACCCTTTGCCCTCAATCCCAGGGACTGACTGTTCTTTCTTGGTCTCCACTTAAAAGAAAGTAGACATGAGAAGAGTAAATGTGATAAGACTCTAGCATTGTGCTGTCCAATGCAGTAGCTACTAGCTACTAAAAATAATTAGAATTGAAAACTCTGGTTCCTTAATGTCACTTGCTACATTTCAAGTGTTCAGTGCTCTCATGTGGATAGTGGCTAGTATGTTGAACAGAGCAGATGTAGAACATTGCAGAATATAGGACTTGAGTGAATATTCCTGTGTACTGTCCTACATGGTATAGTAGCATACTTGATGACTAGATATGAATGAAGAAATTAATTTCAATTAATATAGTACAATCTTCATGCTAATGAAAGATGTCCTGGAAATTTTCAGAATCCTCACCTTTGTGAATGGCTTTACAGACTCAGACTTCAAAATACTGTATTGGAAAATGCTACTCATTTATTCTCACAAGATTTTGTGGGAGATCAAACAAACTTTATAGCTAATTATAAAAAGACTTGGTCAGATTCCAAGGAAAGCAAATTCCATAAATTTTTACCAATATATTTTATTTGAAAGAACTATACTTAAGAACCTGGACTAACATTTTATGTACAGAATTTTAATAAAAATAGTTATAAGCAAATGTATGTGTTGACAACAAGTTTCTTGGACCTTCTCTGCAAAGTCTTTATGTAAGGAAAATACTCACCCATTTTCCTCCAGAAGGGCTCCTTGTAATAAACCATGCACTTGATGACTGAACCTAAAGGCACACGAGTGATCAGCTGGTTTCTCATCATTGGCAGAGGTGGGTTGAAGTGAATCTTCATGCCCAGAATGGGAGGAATAGCACTGATCACATATTTTGCCTGAAAGAAAAGCAACATGGTCAAACATCATTGGTATGTTGTTTTAGTTTTTCCCTAAAGATCTGATCTTTCATTCTAGCCTTGTCCCCAGTTTCTTAACAGCTGGAAGGATCCTGCTAAAATCTAAAGTAACCCTCATTGTTCAAAACCTCCAATGATTTCCCATCACACTTGGAGTCAAAGCCAAGTTCCTTGCAGTCACCTCCAAGGTCATACATGAAACGGACCCCTGTTACCTCCTGTTACTCTTCCAATTTTGCTCCTCTTACTTCTGTCATTTTTACCTCCTTGCTGTTCCTTGATCATGCCAGACTTGTTCTTACCCAAGGGCCTTGGCACTGGCCATTCCATCTACTTGAACTGCTCTTCCTCCCAAAAGACATATGGCTCAATCTCACATCACCTTCAGTTCTATGCCCAAACATCACCATCTCAAAGGCTCTGTCTATGAAGTCTGGGATATTCTTGGCTTTATGAAAGCTTTGATTACCTGTGGAACTCTGGTCTTTTCCCCCCAGTCTAAGAGTCTCAGTTACCTCATATGTTTCGTGGTTTAGGGTCTCCACAAGGACATTTTCTCCTGTCTGGTCAATGTGGATCACAGGCCTCTCTAGCTTCACTCGGTCCCCAAGGAGCTCCATTATTCGCTCGCTGACTTGACTAGATCCGCCCACAAATTTCCTCTCCTGGAAAGAAAGAAAGGTAGGTGGGAAATACAAGAATGGGCATAAATTCCTAGATGGCTAGTTTCACTCACTTCTCTTCACTCTGAGATATAGAATATCTCATTTAACTGTTGTGAATCATGTTTTTCACCATTGTTTTCTACCTGGGGACTGATTTTTTTTTAAAAAAATTACAGGTTTTCTAAGTCATGTTCAAGGTGACTTGTAGATTCTCAGTCTTCAACCCTACCTGGACATCATCAGAATGATCCCCAGGTCCCACCTTTCTGCTCACCACCTCTGTTCTGTGCCCCGTCTGCAAAAATTTTTTTGTTCTAGGGATTGAACCTGGGAGTGCTATACCTCTGAGCTATACCCCCAGCCTTTTTTCTCCTTAACAGTACTGGGGATGGAATCCTGGGTATTACACATACTAGGAAGCAGTCTACCCAGTCCTTTTATTTTGAGAGAGGGTCTCACTAACTTACCCAGGATGGCCTAGAACATACAATCCTCCTGCCTCAGCCCCCTGTGTAGTTGGGATTACAAGCAGAGCCAAGTCCATCTTCATCATTTGTAGGGCTCTGTGCCTGATGAAGCTACCTAGAGATCAGTTACCACCTGCCTGATTCCACCTAGACCTTGTCCTGCAACTCAGGTTCAGAACCTCCCTGACTTCGCACCACAGTCCTCTCCCCAGGCCAGCCTCCTTCCCTGTTGCAGGCTGCCCATCTCATCCTGGGTCAGATGCTTGATGCTTCTGTGATCACCAAGGTCATTTTGCCTCACTGCATCCACTTGCCCTGAACCTGCTTCCAAATATTCCAAAGCTTCCAGCTCTGCCTGGATATGTACACAGTTGAGCTGACTATCTCCTCTTTTTCAATTTTCAGTTCAGTTAATTTAAAAAATTCAAACAGATTCCAGAAGAATGAGAAAGATAAACAAAGGAGAAGGGAGAGGAAAAAGAAAATAATGGAGGGAAAACAAAGGAATATGACTACTAGGCATGATATCTAAGAACTTTAATCCCCTTCCTACTGTACCTAGCATAGTGCCACAAGCAATGCTGGGATTCAGGGAATAGGTGTTGAATTAATTAATTAATTAATTCCGTGTGTGGCATGTGTTTTAAACTTGAAAATGTGCTTCTTTTTTGAATTTCCCAAGAAGTGCTCATGTTCATCAGATGGTCTACAAACTTACCAAACAATAAATGGAAACATGTACAAATGGAAAATGGCAAAAGTACATAGAAGGACAAACCTAATCTTAAAATTGCATTGCCTGTGCGCTTCTTATGCTGGTTACCCGACAACAGACTGTTCCTTATAAATACCAGTTTGAGCTTCCATGATAAAGCACTAAAAGCCACAAGCCTGCCTCGAACTTCAGCAGTTCGTGATTGAAGAATGAATCCAATCTTTTATTCCAATAGTAGTGGTTTTCTGTTGAGATGGAGGGGGAAATGAATTAGTACCTGCCCTCCATTGGTCGTTGAGATGATTCTGACGGTGCCCCCACACTGCTTCACATACCACAGGAACCAGAGAGCAGACACCTCATGGGTCTCTGCGGTGACACAGAGGTTCACAAAAAGAGTGGCAAGGCTCTTTGCAGATCTGCTCAGGAAAAAGTAAGAGCAAAATTGGCAAATGCAGGAGAGCATCTTCTTAATTATCCAGAAATTATTCAAATAATACATTTTCTTGGCTAAATTTGGCACAATTTGACAAGTTTCAATAAAATGTAACTAGAACCCAATATTATAAAACAAGACATTTGGGGAATATAAGATTTCTCTACCCCTTAACAAAACACCTCATTCAGAACCAGCTTGTGCTCCATAGTCTATGTTGTCATGATTTGTTCCCAAATACTGTCTTCTTTTTCTTTTTGTTTGGTTTTGGGTTTGTTTTGTTTTGGTATCAGAAATTAACTCAAGGGCATATAACCACTGAGCCACATCCCCAACCCTTTTTATATTTTATTTTAATACAGAGTCTTCCTAAGTTGCTTAGGGCCTCACTAAGTTGCAGAGTTGGCTTTGAACTTGTGATCATCCTGCCTCAGCCTTCCTAGTCGCTGGGATTACAAGTGTGTGCCACCCCATCCAGCCATACTGGCTGGTTTTTTAGTGATTCCTATCTCACTAAAAGGCACCACCATTCACTCGGTAGCTAAAGCCAACACCTTAGAAATCAAATTTAATTTCTCTCTCTCTCTCTCTCTCTCTTTCTCTCTCTCCCTCTCTCTCTCTCTCTCTCCCTCTCCCTCTCCCTGTCTCCCATTCTCCATCAATCTCTCCCAATTAAATCCAACAGGCAGTTCAGTCATTTCTCACTATCACTCCTCCAAAATTCAATATCATCTTTTACCAGTAGTATTGCAATTACCTCCTCCAGACCAGTCTCTCTGCTTCCTCTGATCCTCACCTGATATACACTGATCACACAAGAAGACATATGCTCTTTACCTCCCTCCCCACCACTGTGTTCTTTCTCAAATGTAAATCAAGTCATGTCATTCTGTGCCTTAAAACCCTCCACTAGCATCCTAAAAAATGAGCATAAGATTCATATCTTTTACACAGTCTCCAAAGCCCTAAGTAACATATCTCATGTTTACGTTTTCTATCACACCCCAATCTCCCTAACACACTTATTTTAGTGTTTTCCCAAGAAAGATGTAGTCTTATTCATATGTGAAAATGAATCCTGGCATTTTCTATCCTTTTAACATTGTACAGGATCTTTAGAATTCTTTTCAATCTCTGAAATTATCTTGATTATTGATTTATTACTTTTATTACTGTTTCCCCAACTATAATACCAACCTATGAGAACGAGGACCTTATTTTTCTTGCTCACCTTAGCGTCTCCTTCAATAAAACAGTGCCTGGCATATAGGAAGTACTCAATAATTATTTGATGAATGACTGTATCAATGAGAACAAATATCAACTAAACACTGTTTTTGAAACACCCCTGGTGTACAAACGATATGCTAGGTGTTGTGCCAAACACAGAATTAGTTAGAGTTATCCATTTGATTATTTTATCATCTAGCAGAAGCCAAGCTCAAAGGATAGATAAGGGGGAAATCAATTAACAAAACATAGACAGATGAATTTTGCTTGATATCTTGGCATGTAAATAGCTAGAGGATATATACTATCAAGAAACACATCACAAAGTAAATAATTTCAAGCAACTTCAAGGACTCAGTTATATCTATCATGCCCTAAAATTCACAAGTAGTAATGTGTACTTTGTGATAGCTTTAATAAGGACCAATTTCTCTTTTGCCTTTGATATAAAGTTTGCACATTACTAATTTAGTTACACTTGAGGTAGAATTTTCTTCCTGATAATGCTGATAATTGATAAAATAAATGATACCATCTTTGATTTGTTGAAGATTTTCCACACTTGATGGTCTATACACTTATTTTGTTGAATCATTTTAATGATCCTATAAAATAGCTGTTAGTTTTCCCCGGTTCACAAGCAAGAAAATTGCATCTCAGAGAGTTGAACAATACATAGTTACACAACCCACTATCATGCCTAACTCAAAACTCATGGTTTTAAACCTTCAAATGCTTTATCATTAATCAGCTTACAACTTTAAAAGAATAAATATCCACCAAATGGCAGCTCTCTACTCTAGTGTATCTTAAACCTTGAAGTTTGTAGAATTGTGACATACTGTTATGGTTTGGATGTGAGGTGTCCCCCAAAAGTTCATGTGTGAGACAGTGCAAGAAGGCTTAGAGGAGAAATGGTTGGGTTATGAAAGCCTCAGGACAATCAGTGAATTAACCCCATGATAGGAATTAATTGAATGGTAAATAAAGGTGGGTAGGATGTGGCTGGAGGAGGTAAGTGATAGGACTTGTGACTTTAGGATATATATTCGGTGGGCTGAGTTCCCTCTCTCTCCATTTCCCAATTGTGGTACTTTGAGCTGCTTTCCTCCAACATACTGTTCCACCAATACTCTCCCACCATGATGTTCAGCTTTACCTGCAGCCCCAAGGAATGGAGCCAGCCTTCTATGGACTGAGAACTCTGAAATGTTGAGCCCCCAAATGAACTTCTCCTCCTCTAGAATTATTCTTGTCAGGTCTTTTACACATGGCAGAAAAAAAAAACTGACAAAAGCACTAACATACTGATTGTTGACAATGTTTGCAACCTGATAGCACTTTTGTGACAGTTTCTATCATTCCAGCTCACAAATAGTGTCATACATACATTGAGGTAACTTAGAGTTAGTTTTGTAAGATTCTACATGATAACAGGTGGGATGGAAATCACAAACACAATTTGTGATATTCAAAGCAAATATGCAGACATTACCTTAAAGTACTTCAAAGTGAACATATTCTTTGCTGTTTCCTGATATCCTTTTTTTTTGCTTCTGATTTTATAGATAATTTCAGAGGTATGTATTCAAGGGAGTCATAAATAATAATACCTTAACATGGCCCAGGTAGACAACCAATATTAAACACAAAAATACTCTTGAGATTCTAATTGCCATTGTCATCAATATGGTGAGAAAGAAATAATCCTGATTTGAAATGAAGAGAGATCTAAAAGTACTGTGGTCTGTCCCTCCTTATCCATGGGGGTACATTCCAAGACCCCTAGTGGATGCCTGAACCTTTGATAGTACCAAATCCTGTATTTGTTATGTTTTTTCCTATACATACCTTCATTAAGTTTAAGTTATAAATTAGGCACAACAAGAAATGAACAACCATACCTAATAACAAAATCAAACAATTATAACAATATGTTAAATAAATGTTATGTGACTATAGTCTCTCTTTTAAAAGAATCATGACAATATTTTCAGATGGAGGATGACCATGGATAACAAAAACCACAGAAAGCCAAGGTGCAGATAAAGCAGGAACAATTTTAATTCTCTCAGGAAGTCTGGGGAATTTCTAATCCTTTATTTAATTTACTCTAGGCCCCTCAGGAAAAAAAGAAGGACATGCGCTTAACAACATTTGAGGATGG
>PVKS010053282.1:0-10487 GCA_004027875.1 Aplodontia rufa
TTTATATTTGTATCTATAAAATACCAACAAAAAGACAATAAGTAAATATAGGAATACTAGTATAAAAGAAGGTGAACAGGTAAAGGGAAGAGGTGATGGAAAGTTTAAATACTGGTAACTGAAATGGAGCAAATTATATTCCATGCATGCACAATGATGTAAAAATGAACTCCACTATTCTGCATATTTATAATGAACTGATAAAATATTATTAAAAGTGAAATGCAGATTCTGCTTTTGGGGAAAATGCAATCTGAGCAGAAAGGAGGTCTGTATCTTGCATACTGAGCAGGTATGGGAGAAAAAATAGCACATACTTTCCTATTGATTCAGTGGTAGCTGAGAAGCCCTTAAAATGGACAGTGAGAAAATTGGTCTATTAACATGTGTTAAATCCAGATAAGATGTAATGATTTACAACCTAATACTTTTTTTAGAGATATAGTGGGAAGGGGAAGGGCGGGTTAAGGGAGGGGTAATTGGGGGGGGCACTCCTAGGGGTAATTGTAATATCCAGAATTTATACACATTTTATATTATTTTGTTACTAACTTATATGGCTGTTCAAAAATAAAAAAAACATAAAAAATAATTAAAAATGGGCTTCATTGTCTAGGCTTTCTCTGAAGATGATAAATGTGTGCAGTTTTTATCCTTTTTTGTGTCTCTAAAACTCAATGACTTCTGACAGGTGCCCAGGACACCCCTGGTTAGGACTCCTACCTGGAGCAGCCTCTGCTCAGCCTCAAGCCTGTTCTGTTCTGGGCCCCTGCCCACACCCAGGAAAACGCCAAGGAGGAACCCTGCCTGGAGAAGTCCCTACTCAGCCTTGAAGCAGACCCAGGCCTCCTCTGATCCTGAGCCCAAAAGGCACCTGGGACACCACCAGGGAGAACTTCCTTCTGGAGTAGCCCCCACACAGCCAAAGGGCTGGCTTAGGCCTCTTCTGGTCCTAGGATCACAGGTGCCCAGGGCATCCCTATGTAGAACACCCTCTCAGAACAGCCCAAAACCAGCACATGTGCTAGCCCCGGCTTAGCAGGGACCCAAGAAAACCCTGAGGACCCCTTCCTGGAGCAGCCCAGCTGCATCACATACCCACATGTCCAGATAAATTGGGCCTGTACCCCCCACCAAGAATCTTAGGCTTCATTTTGGTGCTTAGGCAGGTCTGCACCTCTGAGACCCTAATTAAAGATGGACCCCAGTTGATGAACTTTAACAATTAAGTGGGCTACCCCTCACCCCCAACTGGTTAAAGATCAGAGCCCTTGACCCTAGATCAAAAAAGGTGGAGCAAAATAAGGCTAAAGGCAGAAACAGCTTTCTGGAAGAAGGTGATCATCAAAGGGATGGTGTCTGACCTAATTCTTTGACTTGCAAGGAAGACTCACCTGGAGACCTGCCTTCCTAATGCAAAAGAAATCTCAGTTCAGAGATCCAGAAAAAGATCCTCAAAAATGAGGAATAAAGTAGAAAAGGTTCTCTTCAAAACCACAACTCCCCTAACAAGGAGTCTATGAATAGGGAGTGGGATGAAAACCTAGAAAAAATTATCAACAATCTGATGTCTAAAGGGAAAAATGCACTAAAAGAAGATGTAATGAAGGGACTAAGTGAGAAAACTCAAGAGATGAAAAACTCTATATCAAAGAAGTAGGCATACTAAGAATGGAAGTAAAACAGTTGAAATCTTCAGTCAACACATTAGAGGAATGTTGGAGAAATTTAATAATAGATTGATTTCTACAGAAAACAGAACCTCAGCTCTTTTTTCTTTTTATTTATTTTTATTTTTTATTTTTCCAATGAAACAATATAATACATTTATATTCTGGAAATTATATTTACCCCCTAGAGACCCCCCTAATTGCCCACAGAACCTCAGCTCTTGAAGAAAGACTTCTGACAATGAGGATTGGCTGAGTAAGTTTGAATGGATGATGAAAAAGAAAAAAAAAAAAAAACAACCCTCAAACACATGAGCAGAATTTTCAAAATGGGATGAAATCAGAAGAAACAATATAAGAGTAATTAGGATAAAAGAAGAAATTGAAATGCAAACAAATGATAAAGAAAATTCTCAACAAAAGAGTTAAAGAAAATATTCCCATATTAAAATAGCATCAGATATATTCATCCAGGAATCATATATAAAAACCAATAGGTCTAATTCAAAGAGAGGTTACCAAGACACATCATATTCAAAATGTATAACAGGGAAATCAAGGAAAGAATATAAAAAGCTGCAATGGAAAAATGAGAAATTATTGAGAGGCAAAACATGAAGGATTACCTCTGACTTTTCAGCTCAGACTCTAGAAGCAAGAAGATCCTGGAAGGAGGTCTTTCAATCTCTGAATGACTACAACCTGCAACCAAGAATACTATAACCAGAAAAACTTACCTTCAAATTTTAAGGAAAAATAAGAACATTTCATGATAAAATCAAACTTACAGAATTTAAAAACAGAAAACCATCGTTAAAAATAATCCTCAAAGCTAAACTCCTGATAGAAGAACAAGAAAACACTCCTCAAAACTCACAGAGGAAATTGATAAAAGTATGCACTACCAAAAAATAAATCAAGACAACACAGTTTTCATTAATAAAACGTGATGACAACGAAATACAATCAGATAACTGTCCTACACTGAATATGAATGGTGTCAATGCACCAATAAAAATATAGATTAGCAGTTGGATCAAAAACCAAAATCCAAAAATAGGATTCTTAGAGAAATCCACCTTATGGCCAATGATATCCACAGATTGAGGGTGAAAGGATTGAAAAAAATCAACCAGGCTACTTCTCAAGAAAGCTTGCTGATATTGCAATACTTTGATCAGAGAAAGTAGACTTCAAACATAATTAATGAGAAGAGATAAAGAAGGCCACTACATCCTAGTAAAAGGAACAATACAACAGGAATATTTAACCATAGTAAATATATACTCTCCAATCATGAATGCTCCTGACCATGGGGAAAAATTACTCCATGACATAAGACCACTAGTGTACCTAAACATGATAATACTGGGAAACTGTAAAACTCCTCTATCACTAATATGTCATCAAGGAAAATACATAAATAAAAAATCTCCATTCTAAACAACTCCATAAATCAAACAGACTTAACAGACATCTACAGAATATTCCACCCCAAATTGGCTGAATATACCTTTTTCTCAGCAGTGCCTGGATCAGTCTATTCACAAAGGAAATCTCATAAAATGTAAAAAGGTAAATATTCTTTTTGTATTCATTTTTTATTCATTAAACATAGTCTTACATTTAGGAGGGAATCATTGTCATACAATCAAGAACAGATGTATAATGATAGAGCAAATCAAGGCTGATGCCATTCCATGGTTTTCCCCCTTGGGTCCCCATGATTCCATGTTTCCCCCTACTTAACCCTGATGTTAATTGGACTTCTCATAGAAGTCAAAGGTTCCCCACTAGGTTGATTACCCCATACTCCCTCCCTCCAGCCTCATTGATATCCTTTCTATTCCTTCTCCCCTCCCTGATGCCCTCCCTTCATCCCCCAGCATCATAGGCATGTTTCCCCCTGCTCATGTAAAAATTCATACATGTTGAGGTTATTATTCGTTTAACCATCTATCATACTGTTTCCGATTGTATTCTAGTATCCGCAAGTGAAAGAAAACATTTGGTCCTTGAGTCTCTGAGTTTGGGATATTTCACTTAGCATAATTTCTCCCATCGCCATCTATTTGACTGCAAATGCCATAATATCATTTTTTAATAGCCAAGTAGAACTCCATTGTATGTTTCTACCACAGTTTCTCAATCCACTCATCAAGTGAAGGGCATCTGATTTGGTTCCATAGTTTAACTATAGTAAATCGAGCTGCTATAAACATGATGAAGCTGTATCTCTATAATACCAATTCTAGCTAGTTGGATAGCTGGGTCATAAGGCAGTTCCAGTCCTAACTTTTTGAGGAGTCTCCACAATGCTTTCCAGAGTGGCTGTAACAGTTTGCAGTCCTGCCAGCAATGTGACTGTGTTCCTCTTTTCCCACAGCCCCTCCAGCATCTGTCATTGTTCATATTCTTCATTTTTGCCACTCTGACAGGAGTGAGGTGGAATCTCAGTGAAGTTTTGATTGATTTGCATTTCTCTTATTGCTAGTGATGTAGAGCACTTTCTTACATATTTATGGGCTTTTGGGACTTCCTCCATTGAGAAGTTTCTATTTATCTCCCTAGCCCACATATTGATTGGATTATTTGTGATTTTCCTTTTCAGTTTTTTTTGTAGTTCTTTGTATATTCTGGATATTAGCCCTCTGTCCGAGGTGTAGCAGGCAAAGATTTTCTTCCATTCTGTAGGTTCTCTTTTGTCAGTCTTGAGTAAATCTTTAGCTGAGCAAAAGATTTTTAGTTTAATTGTATCCCATTCATTTATTCTTGACTTTAATGCTTGCACCATGGGAGTCTTGTTAAGGAAGGCAGAACCAACCCCTATGTCATGTAGTGTTGATTCTACTTTTTCATCAAACAATTGTAAAGTTGCTGGTTTAATATCCAGATGTTTGAACCATTTGATTTGACTTTTGTACATGAAGAGGAGAGAGGTATGGATTCAATTTCAGTTGTCTACATATGGCTGCCCAGTTTGTCCAACACCATTTGTTGAATAAGCGATCCTTTTTTCCACTCTATGCTTTTGCTCCTTTATCAAATATCAGATGGTTAAAGATATGGGGGTTCATCTCAGAATCTTCTATTTTGTTCCATTGGTCTTCAGTTCTGTTTTGATACCAATACCATGCTATTTTTGTTACTACAACCCTATAGTATAATTTCAGGTCAGGAACTGTGATACCTCCTGCTTCTTCTCTCTTGCTGAGTAATGTTTTGGCTATTCTGGGTCTTCTGTTACTCCATATGAATTTGAGAATTGCTTTTTCTATATCTGTGAAGAATGCCATTGGTATCTTAATGGGGTTGCATTGAATCTGTATAGGGCTTTGAGTAGTAGAATGATCATTTTGATTATATTGATTCTGCCTAACCATGAGCATGGAATATTTTTCCATCTACTCAGATCTTCTGCAATTTCTTTTTTAAATGTTTGACAGTTTTCATTGTAGAGGTCCTTAATATCCTTTGTTAGACTGATGCCCAAGTATTTTTTTTAAGGAGGTGGTCAATGGGACAGATTTCCTAATTTCTTCTTCAATGGACTTGTTATTGTAATATAGGAAAACTGCTGATTTATGAGTTTTGATCTTATAGCCAGCCACTTTGATGAAATTGTTTATAAGCTCTAGAAATCTTCTGGTCAAGCTTATTGAGACTTCTAGGTAGAGTATCATGTCATCAGCAAATAGAGACAACTTGACTTCCTCTTTTCCTATTTGAATTCCTTTGATTTCCTTCTCTCGTCTGATAGCTCTGGCAAGGATTTCAATGACTATATTGAATAAGAGTGGCGAGAATGAACATCCTTGTCTTGTTCCTTAATTCAATGGAAATGCTTTCAGTCTTTCTCCACTGAGCATAAAGTTGGCTATGGGTCTGTCATAAATGGATCTTACATAGTTAAAGTATCTTCCCTTGATCCCTGTCTTCTCCAGGGTTTTGAGCATAATGGGGTGTTGAATTTTATCAAGGTCTTTTCTGTGTCATTTGAGATGATTATATGATTTTTGTTTTTAATTCTGTTTATGTGGTGAATTACATTTATTGATTTGCAAATGTTGAACCAGCCTTGTTTTCCTGGGATGACTCCCACTTGATCATGATGTATTATCTTTTTAATGAACTTTTGGATCTGATTAGCTGAAATTTTATTAAGGATTTTTGCATCTATGTTCATCAGGAAATTGGTCTGTAGTTTTCTTTTCCTGATGTGTCTTTGTTGGATTTTGGTATCAGTGTAATATTTGCTTCATAAAAAGTATTTGGGAGTGTTCTCACCCTTTCAATTTTATGGAAAACTTTGTAGAGGATTTGTATTAATTCTTCTTTAAGTGTCTGGTAGAATTCTATTGTGAATCCATCAGGGGTTTTCTTTTTTGGAAGGCCTTTGATTGCTGATTCAATTTTGCTACCTGAGATTGGTTGATTTAGAATTTCAATGTCCTCCCATGGTAATTTGGGAATGCTTTATGTGTCCAGATATTTGTCCATTTCTTCCAGATTGTCAAACTTGGTGGAGTATAATTTTTCAAAATAAGTTCTGATAATCTGTGGATTTTGGTTCAGTCAGTGGTGATATCTTCGTTTTTGTCTTTGATTTTGTTGATTTGTTTCATTTCATTTTTCCTTTTGGTGAAGTTGGCCAGGGGTCTGTCAATCTTATGTATTTTGTTGATAATTTGTATTTTTTTATTGAGAAATTTATTTGTTGAACAATCATGCAAGTTTTTAACAAAATAACATAAAATGTGTATAGATTCTGAAGATTAGATTTACCCCCCAAGAGTGCCCCCCCAATTACCCACCCTTATCCCTCCCTTCGCCTTCCTGCAACATCTCTAAAAAAGTATTAGGCTGTGTAATATTACACCTTGTCTGGATTTAACATATGATAATAGACCACCTTTCTCAATGGCCAGGGTCTAGTTCCAGCCT
The DNA here is from genome assembly GCA_004027875.1 of Aplodontia rufa. Classification (NCBI taxonomy): domain Eukaryota; kingdom Metazoa; phylum Chordata; class Mammalia; order Rodentia; family Aplodontiidae; genus Aplodontia; species Aplodontia rufa. Next base: position 6,615 of record PVKS010053282.1, read on the forward strand.
CCACAGATGAGTGAAGACATTCGACCCTTGGATCTCTGGTTTATGCTGATTTCACTCCATAATTTCTTCCATAGCCATCCATTTACCTTCAAAAGCTGCAATATCATTGTTTCTAATTGCTGTGTAAAATTCCATGGAGCTAGAAATTTGTATTGTTTTTTAGGTCACAATTTCATTGATTCCAGCTCTGATTTTTGTTATTTCCTCTCTCCTATTAGTTTTGGATTGGTTTGTTCCTTTTTTTACAGGGTTTTGATTTGGAGCATGATCATAAGACTATTTATTTGGGCTATTTCCTGATTTTTTTTAAAGAGAGAAAGACAGAGAGAGAGAGAGAGAATTTTCATTGAGTATTTCACATGGATCTCATTGCTCTGGCACTTAGTTGTGTACATGGGTGCTGGGGTTTGAACCCATGTACTAGCACATGCTGGGCAAGCGCTGTAACTGCCAAGCCACCGCTTCAGCCCCTCTTTCCTGATTTTTGATGAAGTCACTCAGTGCTATAAATTTACCTCATAAGAAAACTTTCATACTATCCCAGAGATTTCATACATTGTTTCATCATTTTCATTCATTTCCAAGAATTTCTTGATTTGTGTTCTCAATGCTTCTTCTATCCAATCTTTGTTTAAGAGAGCATTATTCATTCATAGCAGCTCAATTTACAATAGCTAAATTATGGAACCAACCCAGATGACCCTCACTGGATGACTGGATCTGAAAGCTCTGGTATATATATCCAATGGAGTTCTACTCAGCTATTAGAAACAATGATATTACATCTATTGAAGGTAAATGGGTGGCATTGGAAGAAATCATGCTGAGCGAAGTTAGTGAAACCCATAGCGTCAAGGACCAAATGGTACCCCTCATTTGTGGAGGCTAGACCTAAACCCAGGCTTGGGAGTAAAGTGGACAAACTCGTGTATTAGATACATAGAACAAAAATGCAAAATATTAATATTTATGAGATACAGTTGCAAGGTACTTCTTAAGATATTTGAATAAACTATGCTGCACACCTGTACAAAAATGTAAATGTTTAATCCCATTGTTAAATATTTTGAAGAATAATAAGAGATGATAGGAAAGGAGGAGAAGGGGAAATGTTGGAAATCAGATAAAGCAAGGTACATTCCAAGCAGTTATAAATGTCACTGTATAATATATATATATATATGTATATATATATATGTATATATATATATATATATACATATATATATATATGTTTTTCATAAGAATAAGAATTATGTCACTGTGTCACTGTATTTGGGGTTTTTTAAAGGAAAAATATAGAACCCAGAAGAAAGACAAGGGATCAAGGGATGGGAGGAGGGAGGTGGAGGGATGTGTGTGGGGGAGGAATATTGAACAAATTGTATTGCTGAATTATGTGCATTTAGGGATATGTAACATTTCACATTCAGAGTTAACATAATGATGGGAATCTGGGTCCCTGATGATGTGACTGTTGCTGTTTTTTCTGCCATTACAGAAATATTTTGGTTTGTATTGTGCTTATAAATTTTCTTTTGTCTAAAGGTGTTAGAAGTTGATAGTACGATCCTCTGAATGAAGTATGTGTTTGAGAATTTTCTGTAGTGCAGGCGTTGTGTTCCTGTATCTTGCTACTTAAGTTTATCATTGAAGTATTTAATTTCTCTGCACATTTAAAACTGAGTTTTGCAGGGTGTATTATCTTTAGGTGAAAGTTGTTTTCTTTCAATGTTTGAAAAATATTATAGCATGCTCTCCTGACCTTTATTGTCTAATCTGAGAAATCCATTGTAATCTGAGTTGGTCTTCCTCTGAATGTGATTTGGTGTTTTCCTCTAGCTGCTTTTAGGATTCTGTTCTTCATTTCTCTGTTATTCATTGTAAAGATGATGTGTCTCAATGAGTTTTTCATTGATTAGGTCTGTTTGGTGTCCTATAATCATCTTGAATTTGATTTTCTGAGTCAATTCTTATTTGGAGGAAATTCTCCTTGGCAGTTTCACTTAGTAGGTTCTTAATGCCCCTTGTTTGTTGGTCAATGTTTTCTTCAATCCCTATTAATCTCATGTTATTTCTTATCATCTCATCAAATATTACTTGGAAATTCTGACCACGTACAATAAGTTTGTTTTCTTGTCTGTCCTCCTTGAACTCAACCTTGTTCAGCCTGCCTTCATTATCTGATGTTGGATCTTTGAGAGTTGAGGTTCTATTTTCCATTGAGTTTACTCTTAGTAGTATCTCCAATGAGCTTTTTTTTTAATTTATTTTTGAGCAACCTTACAAGATTTTAACAAAACAATATAAAATGTGTATAAGATGTGTATATATTCTGGACATTGCAACTGTTCCAAGGAGCGCCCCCCCCCCAATTACCCTCCCTTATCCCTCCCTTCCCCTTCCCGTTATAACTCTAAAAATAGTATTAAATTGTAAAGCATTACATCTTATCTGAATTTAACTCATGTTTCTAGACCAACTTTCTCATTGTCCAGGGTCTAGTCCCCCCCTCCACAGATAAGTGGAGACGATCGACCCTTAGATCTCTGGGTTAAGCTGATTTTACTCATCATGATCTCTTCCATAAACATCCATTTACCCTCGAAAGCTGCAAGGTCATTGTTTCTAATTGCTGTGTAATATTCCATGGTATAAATATACCACAGTTTTTGGATCCATTCTTCTAGTGAGGGACACCGGGGTTGTTTCCATAGCCTAGCAATAGTAAATTGTGCTGCTATGAACATTGATATTGCTGTGTCACTGTAATGTGCTGATTCTAAGTCCCCTGGAAAGATACCCAGGAGTGGAATAGCAGGGTTGTATGGTGGAGTCATCCCTAGTTTTTTAAGGATTCTCCATACTGCATTCCAGAGGGGCTGTACCAGTCTACAGCTCCACCAACAATGTGTTAGTGTGCCTATTTCTCCACAGCCCCTCAGCATCTATTGTTGTTTATTTTCTTCATCTTTGCCATTCTGACTGGTGTAAGGTGATATCTTAATGTGGTTTTCATTTGCATTTCTCTGATTACTAATGATTTACAGCACTTTCTCATGTATTCATTGGCTGGATCAATGTCCTCTGGTGAGAAGTCTCTATTTAGCTATTTGGCCCATTTATCAATTGGGCTGTTGATGTTTTTGTAGCTGACATTTTTGAGAATTTTATAGATTCTGGATATGAGACCCTTGTCTGAGGAATCAAAGTCCATGATACTCTCCATTTCTGTAGGAAACCTCTTGACTCTTTTGATTGTTTCCTTGACACTACAAAAGCTTTTTAGCTTTATGGCATCCCATTCACTGATTTTTGACTTTACTTCCTTCACTTTCGGAGACCTGCTGAGAAAGTCTTTGCATACTCCTAAATGTTGAAGTGTTGGACCAATTTTGTCTTCTATCAATTGCAATGTACCTGGTTTGAAACCAAGCTCCTTGATCCATTTTGATTTGATTCTTGTGCAAGGAGAAAGATATGGGTCTAATTTCAACTTTCTGCAGGTGGATGACCAGTTTGTCCAGCACCATTTGTTGAAGAGGCTGTCACTCCTCCATGTAATATTTTGTCCCCCTTTGTCAAAAATCAGATGTTTAAAGATTTGAGGATTGGTTTCGGGGTCTTCTATTCTATTCCATTGGTCTTCTTCCCTGTCTTGATACCAGTACCATGCTGTCTTTGTTACTATGGCCCTATAGTATAGTTTTAGGTCTGGAATGGCAAAACCGCCTGTTTCATCTTTCTTGCTTAGTAGTGCTTTGGCAATTCTTGGTTTCTTGTTGTTCCAAATGAATCTGAGAATTGCTTTTTCTATGTCTTCAAAGAATGACATAGGTATCTTTATAGGGATAGCATTAAATCTATATAAAG
>PVKS010053283.1:0-10350 GCA_004027875.1 Aplodontia rufa
GTGCTAATAGAAAAATTTTTAAATATTTTAGGAGTTGGAAGTGTTGTTTGTCCTGATTGGTTCATTACACATCAAATACATGTAGATAATTATCACAAAGTATCCCATAAGCATTATGTAATCAATATAATAATGATTGATTTTAAAATAATTAGACCATTATTACCGCCATATGCACAAAATCCAAAACACCTCAAAACAATGGGACACAGTTTTGATTGTCATGCAGAGCTTTCTAAGCTCTCCATTTTTTTCTCTATCCTGTTTATTCTGAAACTTTTGACACTTTTGCTTGTTATCCTCCTACCCCTAAAGGCCAAAATAAATAAATAAACAAAAATGGTAGATGAGTGTTCATAGATGTCGAGCCCTCAGTTCAATCAGATCTAATTTTTTGACCATTGCTAAGAGCTATAATGAAAGGTATACCTGTCTGTATTTATCAATGAGTTGCAATTTGAACTTGGTTATATAGTTAAACATGGTTAGGACCTGAAAAAGCTCAAAAGTGGATTCAAGAGGCAGCATGGTACTCCCTGGGTACCATTTGGCTCATAAGCGCCCATTTGGTTCATGTATTGGACATTAAAAGCCTGAAAATCTGCAAATAACCTTTTGAAAGTCATTTCTAAGGTATTTTCTGCTTATGCTGACTGGTCAATCATCCTGACCTGCAGACAAAAGAAAGATGAATTTATTAATGATGTTAAAGCCCACTTGGAGATCTTTTCTTACGGCATTCTGGCTAATACAGCCAGTCTTAGCTCCCTCTTTGTAAACTGATGTTTCCTCAAGATTAACAGATCAGAAAAGCAAAATAAAACAAAACCTCAGGAAATAGTCACAAAAGAATTATAGGAAAACAATAGGTTTAGCCAAATTAGCTAATCATTTTGTAAAGATCCTAGAATGAGATTAGAAACAAAAAATCTTCCAAATAACTTTGCAATTTTAGCAACTCCAGGGCAATGGCAACATGGACTGAGCTTTGGACTTCCCCCAGGAAGTGGCTCTTAACTCATCAGGTTATCTCCTTCTATCTACATTTATGTGTTTGTTTAAATGAAAATATTAATACTTACAAGCTATTATGTAAGTGGTATTTTCCTTCCTCTAGCTGCTATTACTAAATGAACTTATGAAATCCTATAGTTTCATTTAAATTAGCTTAAAAATAAATTAGTGCTCATATAAATTAAGTATCCACAAAACTCCCAGCAAAATAAAAACTGACCCAAATGTTTTTAAGTTCTTATGATCTGGGATAATCTTTGATAAATAAAAGTTAGTTTTAAAATCATTGATAAAGAATGTCTTTGAATTTGTCAGCATTACATAAAATGCAGACATATATTTTTTAACCTAGATTTATTAGCCAAACAAGCCTATGTTATCTCCTAGATATGAAAAACGTAAAACCATAAATCCAGCCAAAGAGCAGAATAATTAGTAAAAATATATTGCTTGATCCAGGGTAGTCATGAAAAAAAAACATAAAAAAAAGAGAGAGAGAGGGAAGAAATCACGTTTAACTTTTCAGTTCCTTTGCTTCTGTGACATTTCTGATACTTGCCTGATTTATAAACAGAAATAAAATAACTTAAGGTAATGGTATAGGTGACAGCAGATTTTTCTCTCTACACCCTGAGGGTATAATAACTGAATTTATAAAATATACCAACAACAGGCAGATTAACAGGAGAAAAGGCATACATATTTATTGTATTAATGGGAACATCACAGGAAAGAAAATGGAAACCCCCCCCAATAGTGTACTTTTTCATAGGGGAGGTAGGAGGAGAAATGTAAGCAACTTTGGGGAAAGTAAGCGTGTTGGGGAAAGATGAATATGCTCTTAGACAATGAAATGACAGTTTGTGATGAAGTTTCTCTGAGTGTGGTATTGTTACCAGATACGTAGCTCAGAGACCCAGCCTGGATCCTGGCTGGCTGGATTTAATCACCTTCAATCACTTGTATAAGAAATAGGCAAAAATAGGAAAAAAAGGAAAAATGAACATTATGCCATTTGGTCAAACTCACGAGAAGCATCTAGACTGCTTCTGCTTCAGCCCATGGAAGCAATTCTACTTTGTAGAGACAAAACCCAGGTGATATGTATATGTGGGTTTAGTTGACTTGAAGAGGGGGCCAAATGGGACAAAAGCAGGAAATACATATATGCAGATTTAGTTAGCCTACAGGAGACAGGCCTGGGGAGGGGCAATCTCCATCTTCAACCTCCTGGTTGCCCACCAGGCCTTGAGGTGGGTGTGTCAATCCCTCAGGTTCCAAGCTTAGCATGAGGAAATTGTTCTATATCGACTTCTAGTCTCTGCTGTAATAGCAGTTGGTATTCTCTAATTGACAAAACTGGAGAGGATCTGTCTTTAGGCAGATAAGGGGAGTTCAGAGAAAGGCTATCCTTACATTTGTCTCTGCTTGAAATAATCAATGTACTGAAGTGGAATATTTTGGAGTAGTATTCCTGAACTCTTCATTCACTCTTTTATGAAATTCGTCATAAGCAATTCAAGCAAAATTAGATAAATGTAAGTGAATGCAAGTTTATAAGAATTTTCAAAAAAATGTGTTTTATAAAGCATGACTTAAAAATATTTTCAGAGATCTTTTATTGGTAACTTGAAATCTTAAAGTTTTATTTTAGTCATCTTTTCATCATTGTGTCCAAAATACCTGACAAGAACAACTCAGAGGAGGAAAAATCTGTTTTCTTTCATGGTTTCAGAGGTCTCAGTCCATAGATGGCCAACTCCATTGCTTTGGTCCTGAGGTGAGGCAGAGGGAAGATGGTCCTCTTTTGGCAGCAAGGGAGCAGAAAGGAGAGGGAAGGGACTATAAGAGGAAGAACCATTCCAGGTCATGTCCCCAGTGACCCACCGCCTCCAGCCATGTCCACCTGCCTGCAGTTGCTACCAATTAATTCATTCAAATTAGGATGGACCAATTAGGTTACAATTCTCATTCTCTAATCATTTTACCTCTGAATATTCCTGCATTAACAATAGCTTCTCGGGGAGATCTCATATCCAAACCATAGTAGTTATATTAATAACTATAATAGTTAAGTGCATTGGTACAAAATTAGAAGCTCTTTTTATTCTCTGTTGGAAAATAGTTTTCTTGGTGAGGTTTTCACCTTCTGAGTGAACTCTCTAGAAAATAAAGATTATGCTTTTTGTTCTTCATGTGGCCTTTTATTAGTTCTTTAAAAGAAAAATTCCTTTTTACTAAAAAAGCTAACATTTTTCTACAATTATGCAATTTTTAATATTTTCCTTTGAAGTCTTTTAATTGTCACTCTGGTTAAAAGAATATGTAAATATTGTTTCACAGAGTAATCTGTGACCTAATTAGTTAAGTGTTCAACCATTTTGATACTTTTGACAACTTCCCCAAATTAAATTTGAAATGAAAAATTTCTGACCTCAAATTAACTTTGAGATGTTCCAGAGGGCCTCTGGAATATATCAAAGATTGTGTTCTCCTTTTATAGGCTGAAAAGTAATAAGGTAACATGTAATGTGTCATCTTTTCATAAGATGTTAAAATAGGCTTATTTGATGATAAATTATATGAATAAAATATAAACATGTACTTACATATGTCCATAACAAATTACAATTAACAAATTACATGTATAGTCTTGTTAAATAAAAGTGAGGGTAAATTATCCTTAAGTTATATTTAAGGGTATGTTATTGATATTAGTGTTCTAGAAATTATCTGCAACTCCTAGATATTTGATAATTTCTAGTATAAGTCACAAAAATAATGAAATTTTATTGTCAGTTGCATTATAATACATTTATATTAAAATTTAAATTTTGGCTATGTTAAGTCTTGTCATCCATAGACAATTGTTTTACTCTGGTACTTTCCTAAAAGTTTTTACATAAAACCATAATCTTCAAGGAGATTCATAGAGAGAACTGTGACAAGTACAGGTTTCTGGTAGCTTTAGGACAGTGTTACTAAACTATGTAAGATTTTCCAGAATGTGAATGAAGAAACTGGTGGATTCATGAAACTTTTAACCAAGACAAAACAGAAAAATTAATTACATGAAATTGAATGAACTGATGAGAATAATATTTGTATATATTTTCTTAAAATTGAAGTTTTGATGTTTATTTTAATGTTTTGTTTTCTATATTTAAGGAAATGTTTTCTGTTATCTATAGTTTACAGAAATTTGGTAAAATATATTTTTGTAAATTGAGATAAACACTTTTCTCCACATACAATTCCTCTAGAATTTGCAAAATATTAGCGAATATGCATTTTTATTGGAACTTTAGAGTTATGCATAGTGTTTGGGTTCATCCAAACTCACACATGTACGGAATTCAATTTCAATTCATGATCCCCTTTTCCCTCTCACTTTGATCTCCCACCCTCTCTCCTCTCCCCCATTCTTATTCCTTTACTAGACTTCCTTTCATGCATCTATTTATTTATATTTAATTGGTTCTTTTCTATTTATGAATAAAGGTGAAATTCTCTTTGGTATATTTATATATGTACATAGCATAATTTTTTAAGAATTCACTCTGCATTGTCTCTTCTTATCCATCCCTCTGCCCTGCCTTTCAATGTCCTTCTACATTATTGATCTTGCATTTATCTTTATGTTATCCTATCTTCCATTTCCCCTTCTTTATTTTACCCTAGCTTCTATGTATGAGAGAAAACATTCAGCCTTTGAGTTTTTGAATTGGGCTTATATCACCTAGCCTGGTTACCTTCATTTCACCCATTTACAAGCAAATGCCATAATGTCATTCTTTTTATGGCTGAGTAGAACTCCCTTGTATGTGTGTGTGTATCTCATGATTTATCTAGTGAATATGCATTTTTAACTCAAACAGAGTTATTTGAGTAAGTTTAAAAAGATTGTATTTTTTGTAGTATGATAATTCAAAATTCAAAACATTTAGTTATATTATTAAAACTTTAACTGGACTGTCATATTTAGGAATATGCATAAGAAACAGTTTTTTTCTGGTCTTATGAAAATGATGCACAGGACCATAAAAATATTTTTGTACTCTCAAGAAGGAAATCACTTAATTTCATAGATATTGCAGACAAGTCTGATGGTGGGTACTTGGCATGGCTTCCTAGCCTCAAGGAACTTTTAAAAGCTTAATCTGAGATTTCCTACCAGAATTTCCAGCAAAGCAAACCTAAAAAGAGCCTGTGGACAGGCCCCCAAATACAAAGAAATCAATGAGTTATTTGAAAATAATTCAAAAGAATGCTTTTATGGAAACTTATTGAGATACAAGAAAAGAAAGATGAGTAATTCAGTAAAATTAGGAAGATACTTCATGATTTGAGTAAGAAATTCAGGAAAGAGATAAAGATAATAAAAATAATTTTCAGAAATCTGGAAACTAAAGAATTCAATAAATAAAATTAAAAATACAATGGTGATCCTTAATAGCAGGATTGATTAGGAAGAACAAAGATTTTCTGATCTTGAAGACAGATCTTTTGAAATAACAGTCATATTAAAAGAAAGAAAATCAATAAAAATGAATGAAGCAAACCTAAAATACACATATGACACACTTGAGCAAATAAATGTTCACATGATGGTAATTCCTGAGGGAGAAGACAATGGAAAAAGTACAGAAACCTATTCAATGAAATAATTGCAAAAAAACTTTACAAACCTTGGGAAGAGCATGAACATTCAGTCTTAGAAGCTCAAGGGGCCCATAATAGATTCAGCCAAAAAGGACTCCCTCCAAGGAATATTATAGTCAAACTGTCAAAAAGTATAAGAAAAGGAGATAATTGTAAAACTGGTAAGAGAAAAATTTCAGTTATTTGTAAGTGAATATCTTTTAGAATAATAGCACACTTCTTTGCAGAAGCCTTATAGGCCAGGAGAGAATGGAATAATGTTCTCAATGTCCTGGAAGAAAAAATAAATAAATTAAAAAAATAAGCCAAATAAGAGTACTATACCCAGCAGAGTTATCCTTCAGAAATGAAAGAGAAATGAAGACTTTCCAAGACAAGCAAAAATAAGAGGGAGCAATTCATCATCAGACTGGTTCTATAAGAAATACTTCAAGGAGTCTTTCCCTACAAGCAGAAGGGTGATAACTACCACTATAAAAACATAGCAAAGTACACAACTCAACTGTATAACAGATGCACAAAACAGAGAAGAAAATCAAACCCTATCAGTATGGAATACCACTAAATAGGAGAGATGAAAAGTGAGAGAGGAAGTAGAGAACAAAGATTATTCAAAACAATGAGAAAAAAATTACAAATTTCAACATACATACAGCAGTCTGTCTACTTAAAAATAATAGTCTTGAATGTAAATGGATTAAATCCCCAATTAAAAGATATAGAAAGCTTGAATGGATTGCAACAATACAAAGCAAAGCAAAACAATAATTCCAAAACCTAGACCCAATGATAGGCTGTCTACAAGAAACGCACTTCACAATAGAGATCTATATAGATTGAAAATGAAGGGCTGTTAAAACATATACTCTGCAAGGGAACCAGAAGTCAGTGGGAGAAGTTATGCTTATATCTAATAAAATAGACTTACAATGAAAACCTGTAAAAGGAGACAAAGGTTGCCACTATATAATGATTATGGAATCAATTCAGCAAGAGGAAATAATAATCATAAATATACACATACCCAATGCTGGAGTACGCTGTCAGATAAAGCAAAAGTTATTAGATCTAAAACGAGGTATAGACTATAGTATAATAATAGTTGCAGACTTTAACATCCTCTTTCATCCATGGATGGATCATCCAGATTAAAAGAAAAATCAACAGTAAGGAACTTTAGAAATACATGAAACTTCAACAACACTCTCTCAAGCAACTCATTGACAATAGTTCAATAAACAAATCAAAAGGGAAATCTAACATAACTAATGCCAATATTTCTTAAAGTATTCCAAAACTTAGAAAGGAAGGAACCCTTCCAAACTCATTTTATAAGCCAGCATTACCCTAATATCAAAACCAGACAAGGACAAACAAAATAAACAAACAAACAAAAAATGATAGGCTAATATTCCTGATGAGCACAGATGCAAACATTCTTTTTTTTTTTTTTTAAAGAGAGAGAAGAACAGTGAGACTGGGAGAGAGAGAGAGAGAGAGAATTAATTTTATTTAGTTTTTCATATGGCTTTCATTGCTTTGACATTCTGTTGTGTATGTGGTGCTGGGGTTTGAACATATGAACTTGCGCATACCAGGCAAGTGCCTTGACAGCTGAACCACTGCTCCAGCCCCATATACAAATATTCTTAACAAAACATTAACAAATTAATCCTATAGCAAATAAGAAATGGTTATACAACATTGAAAAATAGCATTTATTACAGGGATGTAAAGATAGTTCAACATATGCAAATTAATAAGTGTAATGTGTCATATCAACAGAATGAAGAATTGAAAAACACAATCATCTCAATGGACACAGGATGGGCTGGAAACTACTGTCAGTCTTTAGTATGTTGGATTTTTTTTTTCCATCTGACCATCCACCTGTAATCATTTAGTTTTTTAAATGTGGCACAATTCAGTTGACCAGTGAATTAAAATCACATTGACTTCAGTTTTAGCTTTCCCACATTCTTCAGATTTATTAGTTAAAAATCACAGTTAATATAACCTTGATGTGTGAGGTTTTCTAGTTCAGATGGCATATTTATTTTCTTTATTTTTCATGGGGAGAAAAAGTCTCTTTGTTAATCATTATATTCTGCTATAAATCTGCATTATGATACTATCACACTACTTTAAATTCTGATGTGCCATGATACTGTTCCAGTTTTGTCTGAAACCCCCCAGTCTGTTTTTATAAGTCAGAAAACTGAGGGTCAGAAAATCTGAGAAACTTACCAGAGACCTCACAGCAGTAGAAGTTGGGATCCACAGCTAAGTCTCTCTGGGTTTTAGCAGTAGGCCTCAGTGTCCTATGCTCTACTTTTGATGTTTTGACTGAGACTATTAAAATAAAGAACAGCATATAAGGCAGAAGAAGACATTACTCTGGTATTTCTAGTTTTTTCTTGGGAATTTATGTCATCTAGTTGCTGAATCCTACTTTTTAAGTATATCCTTGAATGTGGTTAGTGAATGAAAATGCAGTGGAAATGATAGAGGACACTTAAACACGTTACTAAACAAACGCTGTCAGTGTGGAAAGGCTACATACCATGTGATCCCAACTACATGAAATTCAGGAAAAGGCAAAACTATGGAAACGGTAAAAAGGTCAGTGGTTACCAAGGGTTAGGGAGAGGGTGGGATGAATAGAATAAGCTCAGAGAATTTTTAGGGCAGTGAAATTACTCTCTATGATACTGTAGCATTAGGTACAGGCCATATACAGTTTTTCAAAGAATGTAAAACACCAAGAATTAACTTTAATCTGAACCACGTACTGAGAGTGATAATGATGTGTCAATGTAAGTTCATAAATTGTATCAAATGTATGACTTTGATGGCAGGCGTTGGTAATTAGGCAAGGTACTTCAGGTGCGGGGACAGGAAATAGACAGGAAATCTGTCTTCCACTTGGTTTTGCTGTGAGCTTAAAACTGTATTTTCTTAAAAAATAGTCTATTTAAAAAAAAATACAGTGGAAGTTAGCAAGGAGTGATGGGTGCCCTTTGGAATGCCGCTATTCCTCTTTGGAGTCAGTGGGTGCAGGGCATTCAGTTTTGCACGAATTCTTCTGCCTTTATAAACCTCCTTTCCCTTTTCCCTCTCACCCTTCCTTCCCTGCTTTCTTCTCAAAGCCTTAAGCAGAGAGTAAAGCATTTGTTGTATGTTCGTGTGTAAGTGTTGATTTGCTATTATGGGAGAGAATAGTAACATGATTATCTTTTGGGCTGAATAAAAGAATCATTTTTATTTCTTCCTCCTCCCTACTTCAAAGTTCTCCTTAGGGGATGGTGAGACGGAATTAGAGTGTTAGCTAAGATAAAAATGAAATTCCCCTGAACAGCTTCATTTTTGTTGCCTGTGTGTTTCTATAATTAGCACCTGTTGTTTCTCATAAGTATTAATCAGCAAAAAATACAACCCATTTTGAAAGTGCTTCTTTTTTACCCCCAAATAGTTCATTGTTAGGATTTAGTCTCTGTATGACATTTTATTTGTTGACGATTGTAGCTCCAAAAAATTCCATCAAACCAGACATCAAACACTGTTACTGGAAAGGAATATTCAAATATGTGAGCAGGCATAATGGCTTCTCTTGCTTTTTAAGACTATAAATGGACAATTGTTCACAAGCACACTACCAAAATTAAGTGAGCAGCATGGAATGGTGAATGGTAAAATAATGACACGAAATGCCCTGGATGCCTGGTGGGGAAGAGATTCCATGGGAGGCAGGAAAAAAAAAATAGACCAGGTCATCTAGGTGCTGTTCTCTGGTTGACATAGGAGAGACTGCTGGGCAGCACTGACAGCTGCTATGCTGCAAGTTGGAGAGGGTGCAGAGTGAGAGTAACAGGAAGCCTGGATGGACTTCAAGCTGTTCTATTTGCATTTGGTTCCTGTCAATCTCCCTGCTCACTCACCCCTTTCCACCCTGGATAAGCATCCGTTTTGGATTCAGTCTGTCAGCCAGAGCCACTGGACATTAAATAGTTGATGGATGTGCAGTACCTTGGAGATTTTTCTTTCTTGATATTATGTTTTAGTCTTGTAAGAATGAAACTGACCCTTCAGGTCAAGGCAGGTGAAGGACATTTTGGGGTGGACAAAGAAGGATTTAAGGAGGGGCTGGAGTTTATACTTGTGCTTTAGACTTTGCATACTCAATTGTTTGCTGGTGTTTTGTTTAAAACAGTTTCTGGGAGCTCTTGTTGAACTCTGGGAAACACTAATACTACCTTCCCACCCCATCAGACTGTCTCAATTAAGTTTCCTCAGTTTCTAAAAGATTTTATAAGAAAGCTAAAGATGTTAAAAGCTAGGCTGGAGTGGTGGCTCAGCAGAGTCATGCTTGTTTGGCATGAGTGAGGACCTGGTTTGAACCCCAGCACCACATGCACAATTAAGCGTTGGAGCAACAAAATCCAGATGAAAAACTAAATAAAACTGATTCTCCCTTTCTCTCTCTCACTCTCCCACTCTTTCTTAAAAAAATGTTAAGAGTTTTTTTTTTTTTGAACAACCATACAAGTTTTTAACAAAATAATATAAAATATGTATAGATTCTGGATATTACAATTACCCCTAGGAGTGCCCCCTGCCAATTACCCACCCTTATCCCTCCCTTCCCCTTCCCACAATATCTCTAAAAAAGGATTA
>PVKS010053284.1:0-10477 GCA_004027875.1 Aplodontia rufa
ATTAATATCTTCATCCTCTACTAAATCAAATCTTGCATAAAGGTAAGATCCACGGAGTTTATGTTTCCTTGATGTCTCTTGTACTTGTTTTTATTGTTATCACCAGGTTATAACTAACTAAAAGAACAATGTCTGGTATCTTAAAATTTCCCAATGAATATTTTTTGTACTAATAAATGAATAAAAGAGAGGAAGCAAGGTTCAACTCTAACACAATTCTTTAGAACTAGCCCTGTAGTAGTTGTTTTAGACCTATAATGCTATGATAACATAGTTTCTTATTATCACCTTCAATGTCTGTTTTAACAAGAGATTATAAAGCGCATGTGTGTGTGTGCATGTTTTGTGTTTAAAGAAAATGGAAACTTATGAATTTTTTTTTCTCAAATACAAGAACACAAACAACTATATTAATAAAATCAAAGGTAGATTCTTTAAAAATGATTAGGATTTTCAAAGAAGATGGAGACTTTTTTTCTTTGCTCGCAACTGTCATCTTTAAGGGAGGTTGAGCAGAAGCTGTATTGTGAATGTACAGAAATGATCACAGTGAGGTTTTCTCTGGCTGTCCAGTTCTGGATGTTTTCCATTTAAGGATAAGTGAAATTGTGTGTGAGAGATGGGGATGTGTTTTTCAAATGTGTTGGAGAGAAAAATAAAACATTAACAATTATAGTAAGAATTCACAAAGAGTATAGTGATGATGAGACATGCCGGTGTACCATAAATTAATTCATGTGAGGCTTATGTGAATTTGATAATGTAAGTACATTTTAAGTGAGTAGGCTAATGTTTAAAAAACATTTGCAAGATATCCTAAATGAGAAAAGAGATCGTTTGGAGTTTTAGATGAAAAAGCAATGCTTTGTGTTTAAAACTTTTTTTTTAAATGTTAGAAATTTTATTAAAGTTAACATTCCATGAAGTCATACTCAAAACAAATCAAAATGCAAAAAATTCCAAGCTTACAAACTACCGTGCTGTCGTCTTCAAAGGTCAAAAATGCACGGATTTTAATGATACAGAAGTCTTTAGAAAGTTAAATCCAATGTCCATTTATGTTGGTTAAGAAACCTATATCTTCATTTCATGGAATCTGTATTAAAAGTACCCTGTCTTGGTTGTATATTAATCACAGCACTCTTGTATTAATCCATTTTCCTCACTTCCCCATAGTGAACTGCCATCTTGATTTCTCAGTGGTAGGGTCCATTTGAGACTCTTCAATCTGACTGTGTGTAAATGTTTCCACCAATATCTTCTATGTTGTATGGGCTCTCTCAATTGTTTCATCTAAGGAGTCATAATTCTGCTAGATAAAATACAGACAATTCCAAAGACTTCCTTCATCTTCAAGGATAAAAATGCAATGCCAATCTTCAAAATGACATGCCTGGGATAAAAGACCTCTATTTGTTCAGAACCATCAGCAAATTAATTTTAATCTCGTAAGTCGCAGGGTCCGAGCGTAGCCGCTGGCACCTTCTGATCGCCCATCTTCGAGTGCCAGGCCGGGCAGTCAGCCCGAGCCTCCTGCCCACGCCGGCTCCAAGGCGCCGGGACCTGGGGCGACACCGCGGCCACTGCCGCAGCCCAGTTTTCGTCGTGGGCCCGGCCACCCCGGGCGCCTCGGCCGCGAACTCCGGCGCAGCGCCCCCGCCTAGCCTCAGCCGCGGTTGACCAGCTCCCGCGAGCTTCCAAGCCGACGGAGCGCAGCTCCCCGCCGGCCAGCGGGCACCTTGGCCGCTGCAGAACGTCTGGCAGCTGGGGGTGCTGCTGCCTCTCCGCCACCTTGTGCTGCTGCCTCTCTGCCACCTTGTGCCGAGTGTGCGGTGTCTTTCCCGCCTCCTCTTGGCTTTACTCCCTCCTCCTCCCCCCGCCCTGCACACCACACAACACGGCCTCTTCCTGTGCTTAAAATTTTTCAATATATTTTACATGCTCAGTAGTAAAATTTTATAGAATTAAAGATCCAGCCATGTATTAAAAGATATAATTGTTTATTTTTTCCATTCTGATTTGCTTTGATTTTGCTTTTTTCTTTAATTTCCTTAAACTACTCCAGGATTTGCTTAATATTTCATCTTTCTGTACATTTTTTTCTCTACAATTGGTATTGACTGATATGTATTTTTGGGTGAAGGAGAATAATCTATTATTTTTTAAGAAGTAGGCTTTGTTAATGTACATGTAATACCTGTTATCACTGTGGAAAGAACAGAAAATCAATTGAGATGAGAAATGGGGTACTGGCTTCTGATTTGTTTATGCTGTTATTCTATGTTTCTCCAATTAAGAAAACCACATTTAGGGATAAAAGAAAAATTAACCAGCAAGTTATTATTTGTTTGTCTGGATTGAAGTCCTTTATTATTCATGTTCATTTTTTTTTTCATTTTATTTTCTTAGAGGGCAATCATTCTTCCTTCCTACAAAAGACCACTATGTTAAGAAAGAAATGCAGAGGTCTGTAGAAAAAAAAAAGCAATTATAATAAGTATAATCCTGAATTTTCAGAGTAATCATAATACCTAACATTATTGTAATAAAGGAAAAAGTATGTTGTTTCCATGATAATTTAAGTACTTAAACTCAGAGATAAAAACCCTACTAGATGAGAACATAGAAAATTCTAATGGAAACAAATCACAAAATGATTGGTTATCTCTACTAAACTCAGAATGATGTTTGTTAATTTACTATTCATAATCAAGAGTAAACTTCCTTATATCTGTATATAAAAAAAGGTTAAGTGGCAGTTTCTTCTGTTTACTAGATATTTTAAACCTAAACATTGTTCATTCTCTTTTCCTTTCAGCAATTATCTAGTCAAACTAACCACAGAGGGCTATCTTATCACCAATCCTTAATTGCTTTGAAATTTTTAGAAATGAGTTTAAAAATATCTAGATCTAAGGAATTAAATTTCTGTGGCTAGCATAATTGCTATTAGTATACTTCTGGTCTTTAAAAGCTGTAAAATCTATTTCAAAGTACACCCGTAAGCCACATTTTTATTAAAATGCAAAGAATATTTAGCATAGCTGAGGTTAAGTAGCTATGCCATATTTAGTAACACTGTGTCCAAAGTCGCATTTTATTTGCATAGTTATCACCTAATATAAAACACCCAGATACTTTCCTAAATATTTACCTTTGAACATTCTACCTGGAGTTGTGATTTAATACAATAGTTATTAATCTTCATATTTACATTTTCAGGAAGAAGTCTACACAGGACTTTTGGCCAAGACTAGACTATAAAAACTTTTCCCCTGATCTTCCCCGTGTATCTATTAGATTTGGACATGATGTAAAAGAAAACTGAAGAAAAATCTGGAAAGAAAAAAAAAACTGGTTCACCAGCCTACTTCTGAGGGTTACTACAAGCTGTCTTATCCACAATCAGCAGAGAATGGCTTCTCAGGCTTAGCATTTTCTCATTTCCTGACCTCCTCCTAGCAAAAGAGGAGAGCTCAGGCATGTTTTTTTCTGCCCTGTATTGAAGGAAAGTTCTTCTGACAACATCAAATAAGCATTAAACCTGGTAAGCAGAGTAGGAACCTGGGCAAAAACAAGCAAACAGGACATTCTGCAGCACCTGAGATAACTCACTTTGATAGAGATCTGAAGTAGCTAGATCAAGACAGCAGCAGAGAGTGTCCTGGTGTAGGAAGTCTCTGCATACCCTAAGGTTTCCTACCTGACCTCAGAGACACCAGGACAAACACACAAAGTAGAAAAAGGCGCTTAATCACTGGAAGCAAGTTGAGTAGCAGAATCAGCAAAATGGCAGAAATGTCTAAGTGATCCAGTCTTGGAATCATTTTTTGTCCCACTGGCTTAGTCCCCCAGTTAGTGGGGAGCTTCTAGGGGAAATTTTGTGGTGGTAGTGGATGTGTCACATTTTTCATCAACAATCACTGGCATTGGGAAACCTTTTCAGCCAAAGCATGCCATCTCATTTCACCCATAATAGCAGAAACCAAGGGAATTGGCACTTAAATAAGAAATGACAATCAATTAATGCAAACACTAAAATAAACAGGATGTTGGGGTTATAGGACAAGGAATTTATGGGATCTATCTTTAACTGAAACAAATAAAGCAAATATATAAAAAATTTCATTAAAAATCAGATTATAGAACTGAAAGCACAATAATGAAATTTAAAATTAATCAATCTTTGGATGATTTCAAGTAGAGATGACAGGCATAGAATTACAGGTTAATTTGAACAAATTCCAGAGAAGATAAATTCAGGGAAATTCACAACAAAATACATCATATTTAAATTATCAAGAATTAAAAATAAATGAAAATATTATATAAAGGAGAGTGAAAAGATGTGGTATTTATGGGGAAACACCAATCAGAATGAGTACGGATTTCTTAACTGATCTTATGAAGGTTAAAAGGAAGTTCATAGAAATTTTCAAGTGTTTAGAAAAAGAACTGTCATCCACAAATTATTCAAATGCCTGCACTGTCTTACTTTTTTATTATTTTTATTTTTATTTTAAAGAGAGAGGGACAGTGAGAGAAGGGAGAGAAAGCAAGAAAGAGTTTTTTTTTTTTATTTAGTTTTTCACGCAGTCTTTGTTGCTCTGGGACTTCATTGTGTACATGGTGCTGGGGTTTGAACTCCAGTACTCGCGCCTGCCAGCCAAGCGCTGTAATCACTGAGCCACCACTCCAGCCACTGCACTGTCTTATTTTTATTTTTTTTTATTTTTAAGAGAGGGACAATGAGAGAGACAGAATCAATTTTATACAGTTTTTCATGTGGCTTTCACTGTTCTGACACTTCATTGTGTATGTAGCGCTGGCGTTCAACCTCATGTTCTGGCACATGCCAAACAAGCGCTGTAACCCCTGAGCCATCACTCCAACCCCATGCCTACAGTCTTTTGATGGAATTCAAGAAAAATGAAAATGTGCTCAGATAATGGAAAATTAGAAAAAAGTCATGAATTCACTTTCCATAATGAGTGGATTAAGTAAATTATTCAAACATAAAAAATAAGAGATTATCTTGGAGCATCTGCAAGAAGTGGAATATTTCAAAATATCCTATAAAATACTGTGAAATAACATGCGGGCATTATAAGTAAATACACACACATGCCCAAATTTGTAGATCAATCAAAATGCAATTTTAAACATTGCAGATTAACCATTGTAAGAAAGAAAGGAGACAGAATCTAAAGCAAAGAAAGAAATATGTAGAAAGCACAATTCTAAACTTCAATGATAACATAACAGTAATTACTTTAAATTGAAACATTCTAAATGCAAAAGAAAGAAATAGGTGGAAGGAAAATAAAATACTATCCAGTTGTGTACTGCGTAAATAAGACCCACATCAAATTCAGTAAAATTGTTAGGTGGAAAGTAACTGAATAGAAAAATATATGTTACAAAAATATTCTTAAAGTAGAACACATAACACGACAATCTTTTAGAAATAAAAATGAACATTACATAATGATGAAAGTATTAATACTCTCAATAAAGACAACATTTTAAAATGTGCATGCAACATATCCACAAATACAGTCTTGGAATACATGAAGCAAAAATTTATGGAGTTGAAAGAACATAGAGATAAATCCAGACTTATAGCTGGGGATACTAGCACTCTCATTTCAGAAAATAATAGAATTATGAAACAAAACATCAGTAATAGTATAAAAGATCAAACCAACAAAATTAACCAAGGATATCCGATTGACATTTATATAACAAGCTACACAATAACATCAGAATAGCCATTTTTTTCAAGCATACAAACTAGACCATATCTTTATCAAGTTTGTCTTAAAGCAAATACAATCAAATTTAAAATAATTAAAATCATACAAATATGTTTCATATCACAATGGGTTTAAACTATAACTCAATGACAGATATACAATAGGAAAAAATCTCTAAGAACAAAAAAGTTAAAAAACCACAATACAAATAATCATTGTACTCTAAAAAAGTTAAAAGACATAAAAGAAATATCAAGAACTGAATTAACACACTACCAAAATATATTAAAAATTGGGTACATATCAAATAGTACAGGAAGGAAAATTTATAGTACTAAATGTTTACATCATATACATGGAAAGATGTGGAATAAGTACGGTAAGTTGCTCTTCCAAGAAACAAGAGAAAGCATTTAAAATAAACATAATGCAAATAAGAAACAAAACAATAAAAGCAGAGCAGGTATCAATAGATATGAAAATATTAAATAAATAAAGCAAATGAAAATAAAACTTCATTACTTGAAAACACATAAGATTGATAAAACTCTATTAAGAAAAATAAAAGTAAAAAAGAGAAAAATCAAATATCAAAAATTATCTAGAAAATGCACTACAAATCCTAACATTATTAAAATAAAAATTGAGAGATCATATAAGCAACTTGATGCTCACAAATTTAAGACATAGAAAAAATGGGCAGATTCCTAGGAAGTCACAAATGACCAAACCCAACTAAGATGAAATATGCAATGTGATTATGCTTACAACTAGGAAATGAACAAAATTAATAATTACAAGTCTCTCCCCCACCCTGAAAAAGAGAAATCTTCAAGCTCAGAGCTTTTGTTATTTTATTTTATTTTTGTACCAAGGATTGAATCCAGGGACACTTAACCACTGTCACATCACCAGTCTTTTTAATATTTTTTTTTTATTTTTGAGATCAGGTCTAAGTACGTTGCTGAGGGGGACTTTGAACTTGTGATCTTCTTGCCTCAGTTTCCAGAGTTGCTGGTATTACAGGCGTGCACCACCGTGTCTGGCAAGTCCAGAAATTTTAATAGTGAATTCTATCAGACACACAAAGAATGGTAATTTATATTATATAAAAATTTCCAGAGAATATTTATCAACTTTTTTATTTCATCATAACAATAAAAGCCAGAAAAATATAAAAATAAAAAGGAAATAGAATATACCTATCTCTCTCATAAAATTAGAATCAAAATTTCTCAATAAAATATAATTTCAGATTTATGAAGGCTTGACTTAAGATTTTTTACCTAAAGATATTGTGAAAGCCCCATTTTCAATTTAAATTTTGAATATTTTCAGGTGTTAGCAATATACTTATGATAATCATTTCTTAAGAGGATGGTCAGTGGCAGTGAACCGTACCTGTTAGCCAGCCACATGATAACAACAATCCAAAACATATAACTGAAACTCTATAGTGTAATGTGTTGCTAATTTAAGGTGTTCAGTATGTTAGGTATATTAAAATGTATTTCAAATTTATGATATTTTCAACTTGGGTTTATTTTTATTTTTTCATTTATTTATTTTGCTTATTCATTATTTTTTATTAGATGTATATAGAGATACAATTGAGGGGGAAACATTATCAAACCATCAAAAACCAATGTATATATACTAATTTATTCGGGGCTAATGCCAAATTATGGATGCCCTGCTTGGGTTTCCCCTGTTGCTCTTTCCCCCAGAAGAACACCTGAATTAAATGGGTATCTCGTGGAGGAATGACATCTGCTTCTGAGATGGTTCCCCCATATTCCCACTCTTCAGTCTCCTAGGAGTTCGACCTATACTCTTCCCTCTCCCCAAACCCCTCCCTATGCCTCCAAGTAACCTAGGGAGCCATCTGCCTATTGCGTTGAGAATCAGACAACTTGAAGTTATTGTTAGCTTAGCCATCTAACGTACTGCTTCCCTATGTATTCTAGCTTCCAGAGATGAGAGATACCATTCGTCCCTTGAGTCTCTGAGATTGGAATACTTCACTTACCATAATTCTTTCCATCTCCATCCATTTGGCTGCACATACTCCGTAACATCATCTTCTCTAATGGTCGAGTAGAATTCCATTGTATATGAGTACCAAAGGTTTTGTATCCACTCATTGAGTGAGGGGCATCTGGGTTGGTTCCATAGTCTAGCTATAGTAAATTGAGCTGCTATAAACATTGATGAAGCCATATCACTATAATATGCTGATTCTAACTCTTTTGGGAAAATACCCAGGAGTGGGATAGCTGGGTTGTAAGGTGGTTCCATCCTTAATTTTTTGAGCATTCTCCACACTGCTTTCCATAGTGGCTGAACCAGTTTGCAGTCCCACCAGCAGTGTAACAGTGTTCCTCTCTTCCCACAACCCCTCCAGCATCTGTTATTGTTAGAATTTTTCATTTTTGCCACTCTTAACAGGAGTGAGGTGGTATCTCATTGAAGTTTTGATTTGCATTTCCCTTATAGCTAATGACGTAGAGCATTTTCTCATATATTTATGGGCTTTCTGGACTTCCTCTGATGAGAAGTTTCTTTTAAGATCCGTAGAACATTTACTGATTGGATTATTTCTGATTTTGGAGTTTAGTTTCCTTATTTCCTTGTATATTCTGGATATTAGCCCTCTGTCCCTGGTGTAGCAGGCAAAGGTTTTCTCCCATTCTGTAGGTTCTCACTCGAGACTTTTGACTAGATCTTTAGCTGTGCAAAAACTTTTTAGTTTAATTGCATCCCATTAATTTATTCTTGATTTTACAGCTTGAGCCATGGGAGTTTTGTTAAGGAAGTAGTTGCAGAATTCTATATTCTGTAGAGTTGACCCTACTTCTTTTTCTAGTAAGTTTAAAGTTGTTGGCTTAATATCCAGGTCTTTGATCCATTTTGATTTAATTTTTGTGCAAGGTGAAAGATAAGAATCCAGCTTCAGTAGTCTACATATGACTGTCCAATTTGTCCAACACCATTTGTTGAACATGCTATCTTTATTCCACACTATGCTTTTGCTCCCTTTATCAAATATCAAATAGTTAAATATATGGGATTTTTCTCAGGATCTTCTATTCTGTTCCACTGATCTTCCATTCTGTTTTGATGCTAATACCATGCTGTTTTTGCTACTACGGCTCTGTAGTATAATTTCAGGTCAGGGATTGAGATACCCCCTATGTCTTCCTTCCTGAAGAGTAATGTTTTGGCTAATCTGGGTCTCCTGTTATTCCATATGAATTTGAGAATTGCTTTTTCTATATCTGTGAAGAATGTCATAGATATCTTGATGGGGATTGCATTGAATCTGTATAGGGCTTTGGGTAGAATGGCCATCTTTATTATATTGATTCTGCCTAACCATGAGCATGGAATGTTTCTTCATTTACTCAGGTCTTCTGTAATTTCTTTTTTTAGTGTTTGATAGCTTTCTTTGTAGAGGTGCTTAACTTCCTTTGTAAGGTTAATGCCCAAGTATTTCATTTTTTGGAGTAGATGGTGAATGGGATTCCTGATTTCTTCTTCTTCAGATTTGTTGCTGGAGTAAAGGAACAATAGTGACTCACTGGAGTTGATCTTGCTCCAGCTACATTGCTGAAAACACCTATAAGCTCTAGGAGTTTTCTGGCCGATGTTAGTGGGTCTTCTAGGTACAGAATCATGTCATCAGCGAATAGAGATAACTTAACTTCCTCTTTTCCTATACGAATAACTTTGATTTCCTTGTCCTGCCTGATAGCTCTGGCAAGGGTTTCAAGGACTATATTGAACAAGAGTGGGGACAGTGGACAGCCTTGTCTAGTGCCTGAATTCAGTGGAAATGCTTTCAGTTTTTCTCCATTGAGGATAATGTTGGCTATGGGTCTGTGGTAAATGGATCTGACATTGTTAAAGTTTCTTCCATTGATCCCTATCTTTTCCAAAGTTTTGAGCATAAAATGGTGCTGAATTTTATCAAATGCCTTCTCTGCATCAATTGAGATGATTATATGATTTTTGTTTTTAATTCTGCTTATGTGGTGAATTACATTTATTGATTTGCATATATTGAACCAACCTTGTTTTCCTGGAATGAAGCCCACTTGATCATATTGTATTATATTTTTAATGTGCTTTTGTACCCAATTAGCTAAAATTTTATTAAAGATTTTAGCATCAATGTTCATCAGGGAAATTGGTCTATAGTTTTCTTTCCTTGATGTGTCTTTGTTGGGCTTTGGAATCATTGTAATATTTGCTTCATAAAAAGTGTTTGGGAGTGATCCCACTCTATCAATTTCCTGGAAGAGCTTGTAGAGGAACAGTGAAGGCTTGGTAGAATTCTGCCGTATATCCATCCGGACCTGGGCTTTTCTTTTTTGGGAGAGCTCTGATTGCTGCTTCAATTTCACTTTCTGTGATAGGTTAGTTGAGGTTCTCAATGTTCTCCTGTGTTAAAGAGGGGATGTAGTGCGTATCCAAGAACCTGTCCATGTCCTCCAGGTTATCAAATTTGGCAGAGTATAAGTTTTCAAAATAGGTTATGATAATGTTCTGTATCTTGGATGAGTCTGTGGTGATATCCCCATTTTCATCTTTGATTTTGTTGATTTGCTTCATTTCGTTCTTCTTTTTGGTGAGGTTGGCAAGGGGTCTCTTGATTTTGTTGACTCTTTCAAAGAACCAACTCTTAGTTTTGTTATTAGTTTATATAGTTTTTGTGCCCA
>PVKS010053285.1:0-10453 GCA_004027875.1 Aplodontia rufa
TTCTTTTCAATTATTTCTGTGGATTTGAGTTACCATCAACTGTCACTTCTTTATTCCAATATAGTTTTGTTCCCACCTTCCCTCTTTGTTCTGACCCTATAAATATATTACATTTCCATATGTTACAGGGATAACAGTATAAATATGCACATTATTTAATGCAATTATTTAAAAAATTAGTTAGGAGAAAATATGCCATAATACTCTCTTTAGAATTACCTTTACCAGTTTTCATCATTTGGTTTTGCTTTTTATTACTGTAAAGCCTATTTAAGCCCTGGTGCCATGTTTTTTGCAGTCTTGAGAACTACTTTAGTATTACTTGCAAGACTGATCTAAATTCTTCGTTTTGTTTCTTTGAGAGCATCTTTATTTTGACATCATTTTTGGAAGATTGATTTTAGTATTGCTGGAGAGAAGATTCTTATTTGATGCAGTCTACTGTTTTCAAAATTAATTCAACACTTTTGGTTACCCTACTGTTCTCTGTTCTCCATTATTTCCGGTGAGAAATCAAGTGTATTCTTTCTGGGGTGTTCTTGAACGTGATGAGTACTTTCTTTCTGCTCTTGAGATTTTTTTTCTTTATCTTTGGATTTCAAAATTTCAGATATGATATGGCTACAAGAATGTCTATGCTTACCCAACTTCTTGTTTATTGAACTTGTTGAATGTGCTGATTAATGTTTCTCATCAAATTTGGGAAGTTTTCAGTCAATTTGCCTTTTACTTTTTTCTTTCCTTGCTATCCTCTCCTTATAACAATTCTATTACAAGTATAGAGTAGTTAATAATGTCAGATTTCTTTGAGATTGCTTTTCTTTATTTTTTTCCACCATATTCCTCCTGACATTGCTGAATATTTATCACTCTATTTTCCAATTCATTCTTTTACTGCTTAGGTCCTCTAGTAAAGTTTTTATTTCAGCTACTTTAAGTTTTGATTCCAGAATATTCATTTGACCATTTATCTTAATTTCAAGTTTGTAGTTATTTTCAATTTAGTGAGATGTTGTCATCATCTTTACCTTTGTTTATTCCAAAACAATTTCTTTTAGTTTTTGAACATATTTTAATACCTACATTGATGTCTGAGTATACTGAAGTCTCATATTTGTGCCCCTTTGAAAGTAATCTCTGCCACTTGTTTTTCTACTGTGTATAGGTCCCACATTCTTGTTTCTTGTGTTACACTTGCTTCCAACTGAACATTTTATACAATATATTGTAGAAATTCCAACTGATTTCACTTCTACCATATACACTCCACCAGACTTGTTTCTGTTTTCATGGTCATTTGTCATTTGTTTAGGGGTTTACCTGAATTAAATCTATGCTGCACCCAGTCCTACAGTGCTTCTTCTTTCGACTCTCAGAATTCTTTCTCAGTTTTTCTGTTCAGCCTAGTGGTTACCCCTGGATCAGGATAAGCCACAGATTGGTCATATGATGTGTTCATTCCTCTTGAACTATTAGATTTTCACCTTTTTCCATGGATATCTGTTGCCTTGGAGGCAGCTTTTGAGGTTCAGGGAATTTACCATTTGTCTCCATGGTAAGGCAGAAACTATTCCTTGAAATATTCCTCTGTAGATCCAGACATGGCCTTGAAATGTACATAGTCTTCCAGACTAGCAGAGATGATTATGATTTTATTTTTAAGATTGACTTCATAGGAGTGCCCCACAGATCAGAGTAGCTTATTATTAAATCAGTGTTTGGTCTCTCCACAAAGATCTCCATTGCTTTTGACAACACCCTGAGGCATGTCATTTTCCACACTCTTTTCCAAAGCAATTCAATCCCCCATGTGGAGCTATGGAACTCTTCTCCTGTGCAAAACCCCTGTGCCCACTTGGGGCAGTGGGACTAAACAGTAGTCTACTTTTCCCAAAGTGACAAACTGCCCTGTCAGTGGTCACTGGTCATGCCTGTCAACCCATAGTCTGGACTTGCTCTCCAGGTATGGAATCTTCACCATTGAGCATGCATGAACAAGCATGTTTTTTTACTTGCTCTGCCAGGGCTAAAGCTCCTGCCCTACAAGTGGAGGAGGGGAGCTCTATTATTCCTAGGCATACCTACCAAAAATAAAGCTTCTGGAGGGAGAGGGAACCTCTACCTTCTTTGCTAAGAACATCTGAAATACAGTCCCCTAGTGGAGTTTCTTTCATATAAAGCAGGGCATGGAATGGAGTTGGGAGAAGCTCACAATTCAAATGTCAGTCTCTTGCTGTTCTTATCAAGATTTAGTAGATTTTCTTGAACAGATCTTTCTCCATGTTCTGTATGCCCTTAAGAAAATTTTTAGAGATGAAATAAATTTGTTTCTATAATTTTAACCAGTTGAAATTGTTATTTCAATGGTGACACAGTCCACTGAGTTTTTTTTTACTGTTCATCATTGTGGAATTTCCATCTCTCAATATACACATTTTGGAGCAAAATTTTGCTTTGTTATCTAAGGCATATTTTTTCATATTTGCAGTTTGTGGCCTGACATACATATGCTGTAGACATATCTCCAGACATCCGTCAAATTAAAGTGATGCAATAACAGACACCTTTTTACATGTGGACAAAGGAGCGTCCATGAACTATCTGGGAACCCATGCAAATTATGAAAGTACAACACATCTTGTATACACTGGGGTGATTTAACTCTGCCAGTGAGGAGAAAGAAACCTGGAAGAGAACTTGTCCAAATCTTGACCCAGAATCATGTTGCCAATTCTTACTCTCCTGTAATTTAAATAGGACCCCCAAATTTGATGCGTTGGACACTTAATCCTCTAACTCAAAAGTTAGTTGAATTTGTAGATGAGACCTTTGAGAGGTGACTAATCATTCATGGATTGAGTGATCAATGAGTTAGTGAGGGAGTGATTGTTATAAAAACAAGATCTCTCTGGCATATTGATTCTGTCCTACCATGTGATCCCCTGCACCAGTTCAGGACCTTTGGAGAAGCCCACTGGTAAGAAGGCTCTCATCTGATGCAGCCCCTCAACCTTGAACTTCCTAGACTCCAGAACTATAAAAAATAAATTATTTTCTTTATACATTACCTAGTCGCAGACTAGGTAACAGACTAAGGCATCCTCAAACACAGGGAAGAGACCACACTAATAAAACAGAGTATCTGACACTGAAGTGTCTCAGCCTAATGACCACTATACCCATACACTAACAAGCAAATGTTCCTTTTTAGTCCAGACTCCCGTAACTGGCAGCCTCAGGATCCCTAGTAGGGGCTTATTGTACCAGATGGAGCAGAAGCGGAAATTGAGGTGACCAGAGGAGAAAGGGTAATGTTGAGAGAGAATGTTCAGCTCTGAACAGTTCAAATTTTCTCTTCTTTGTACCCAGAAGAGTGGCAACTGAGCATTGAAGTTCTGGGGGACTGTGGTCCCAATCAGAAAAAGGGAAAATGGATGGTAAGCTTAGATTTGAAACTATTTCCAGATGAACCCAGAAATGCTGAGGAGGGAGTGTTGAGGCTCAAAATCCCATGAGAGGGTTGGGTGATGAATCAGTACATTGTAAACTATTTGTATTAATGGAATCCCATTGGGATGTCTGGGTTGGTGGGTCCTGCACAAATTCGGTTGTTCGACCAAGACTCTTAAACCAAGACTGACCTTTTCTCAGAAGGCAAAGAGTCTGTGTACCACACCCAACCACACAAACAGACTCAAACTCTGTCTGCCTGGTTTCGTGACTAAATAGAAAACATGAGTCCCAATCTCTTTGTTGTTCAGATTCATTCTCTTGGCCATGGTGCAAATCATAGTGCTGTGGCCACGGCCCCCATCAGATTGACTAGTGTGGCAGAGATTTGGGACTTAGTCACTGTTTGTGCAAATTCTCTTCAACCCCCTTGGACTCTGCAGGGGTTTTTTTCCTTGGAAACCAGTGAATCATCTGATACCACCTAGGGGATGATTCTAGGACTAATAAATTGGGATAACTAGAGACGGCCTGTGTGACAAAAACCAGCTTTCTTCTTGTTTGCCCAGATGTACTCAATTGCTGTTAGTTGACTGCACTGAAGAGGATTTTAAGACCTAGTTGGGACTCTTGAGGATGAAAGAATACAACAACTGATTGATGATACTAACCCTAGATTTGAGAGGGGCTACAGGTAGCATCTGTCCCACTTATCTGCTATGCCAATTCAAAATGAACTTTTTCCACAATTTTGTTGATGCCGTATAGTTGCACACATTGTTGGGGTCTGTTGTTACATGTTCATACATGTATATTTGTAATCATATAACAGTACAATGATCCTTTTATATTTGCATCTAAAGATTAGGAAGATCATTTGCCCAAGATCACATAGCTTTTGTCTCTCTTCCAGTTGACAGATCCTTGACAGTGGGAAAAAATTCTTCAGGGTGCAGTGAGAATCAATCCCAAACATCCATGAAGAGGTAGAGCCCACAGAATCACACATGCACATACACAAAGTCCACACTCATACATGCGCACAACACAATCATAAGCACATTTATACTCATACATGCACCCACATGCAGACTCATCACTCACTTACACACAAGCCCCCCCCACACACACACACGCAATCAAGCACTCACAGCTCCCCTCCTGGCATGTTTATTCTATCTTGACTTAGCAGACCAGTCTTTATAACCAAGGTAATGGCCCTGATTCCAAGGGCCCAGGATGAAGGGAGGGAAACTATGCAGGGTGAAGGAACTTCTTATCTCTTCCCTGTCTCTTCTACTGCTATCCACTGTGTTCCTGTTTTGCACGGGTGTCAACTGACGTTGTGACCACTGCTGCCTTGACACCCCTACCAGCTTCCAACCCAGGGTTACACAGCTGACAAGTGGCACAGCTAGGACTGATTGTATGTCTGATGTGTCCTTTCCTTGGGCACACTCTGGTTAGCCAGGGTAGTTGCTGGGTAAATCCTAGAGGAATGTAAAAGGCCGGTTGTGTGTGGTTCCATTTAGGGAAAGAGGACCCTCCTTTGAAGGAGAGAATCAGTTTGAGCTTTAGTGGAACCCTGAAAGCCTGAAAGGGACTGAGGTCTCTGATTCTCCAGCAAAGCTGACCGTGGACACAGCTGGGGCTGTGCAGTGGCTCAGAATTCAGGAGGAGGGATAAGTAAGTATCCTCAACTATTATGACCTTTCTTGGTGGTCCTATATCAGTAGCATGTAACGACCAAATAGGGGAACATAGATGTTTAAAGAAGAGAAAAAGAAAAAGAAATAGAAGTGGAAGGGACACCAAGAAATTGGGGATAATTTCTCAGGGTAGATATGCAGGAAAAAAATGGGGAATTAAATTTTACTGGGAAACCCCTGTGTCCTGTGCTTTCCATTAGTTACCTACTATTGCCTGAGGGTCACACAGTTCCACTGGGGAGCATTCCAAAGGAAAAGGAAAAGGAAACCATGCGTGAGATCCAGAGGAGGAAAGCTTTCTGGCACAGAGTCTTGTGACTCCTCTTGATTGAATGGAATCAGTAAAGACCATTGTTAGGACCTTTACTGTCCAAGCTGACAAGCATGATGTCACTCTCAATGCCCCCACATGAAGGTCTGGGCTCTGATAGGCTGTTCCTTTCTCTCCATCACTCATACAGGGCAATTCCAGTGGTGGCGGACCACCTAAACCAAGGCTTGAGCTCTCTGGGAGCCCTCATTCAAGGTTCAATTTCTGTTCCTCAGGTGGGCCGCTAGACTCTTTCAGGCATGCGCACAAAGCAAGTTTGAGAAGTGTTTATTCTAGGATCACAGGGGCTGCAGTATTCCCATTGTGCCTCTCACTTCTCCTTTACCATATCAGAGAGATTGCACTTTTATATCCTGGCGGGTATTTATGGCACCTCTGTGAGTTGATTAGGCTCAGCTGGTTCTATTTTACCTCTTCAAAAAGATACATGGAGACTTCCACATGATTTTTTTTTAATCCTTCAACTAGAAGACAAAGCCAACTGGAGGAAAAAAATGTGGTCCTGGAAAAAATCAAAGGGTGTTCTCCAATGTCCAGGAATGCCTTTGCTTGCTCTCATGATTCAGTGCCCCCTGGGGGATTTCTCTTTATGGCATCTCAATTCCAACGAGTGGGGAAAGGGATGAGGGACTTGACTTGTACTCAAACCCATAAAAAGACTAAAGGAGAGGAATGGGTGACACTACAAAGATCTCTCTGGCCGCCTCAACCCTGCATAGGGGAACTAGCTGTCTACATTGAAGCCTGGTGAGGGCCCTGATTTATCCATGGGGATTGGCAAGATGAGTGGCCTAACCTGGGGAGGGGAATCGCCCTTTTTCGGAGAGAAATGTTACAGAAACACAGCAGAAGACTCAAGGATTAGTGAGTCCTGGGAAAGTAAAGCTAGTATCATGTTAATTGTGGTAATAACTGTAGGAGGTGCTTATGAAGTGCCTGGTGCTCTGGTTAAGCCCTTTACTTATATAATCTTATGTTATCGTCACAACGATATTAAGACTTAATATTAACCCTATGTTTATTGTGTGAATGAGAAAACTGAGAATCTGAGGAATTATGAAATTTACTCAATTCATCTGTTTTTTATAACAAGCAAAACTAAAACTAAAAGCCAACGCCACTAATTTCAGAACCAAGGTCCTTGACCAGCCTATTCCTGTACTGCCACTGATTAATCAATACCGGTAATAACTGAGGTATACAAGGCCTGCTGCGAGCTCTGAAGCTCTCACCAGGCCAAGATGTCGTTGCTAATGCAGTGACGTCTACTGATGCCCGCTTGCCAGCTGTGTGCTGGACTCCTCTGGCACAGGCCAGCTGTGGCTTACTGTTCTATGAGAAGCCGCTGTCATTGTCCTTCTGGCACTGGAACTGTTCCGGCTCTGCTTCCAACCATTCACCCCAAATTTATTCTCTCCTCAGTCCTATTGTCCCCCAACTGAATTGTCCCCCAATAATTTACCCTCTGCTGGCAGACTCTGAACTGCTTTTGTTTGGCTCTGACTAGAGACACTGTCCTAGGGTGATTGCCTCTGCCCCAGGAAACAAACTACCTCCTCTCCAAAGATGCTGGCCTCCTAGCCTCTCTTCACACCATAGTTTTGATGGACCTCATCCATGACTTTAATTTTATCATGGGCCTTTGTTCTGTACCATATGGTCTTTTTTTTCAACCTGAAATGCTCTCTCTGAAATAGTTCACCTGATCTCAACAAAATTTCAGTTTGGTTTTGAAACCAAACCCAGGTCTGAACCCATGAGTGGGTTGTCCCTGTGTGGAATCCCACAATGCCCTGCATTTACTCTGCTGTCTACTTGTCATGCTCTGTGAAGGAGCAGGGGGACATCTCAGGCTGGGTCCAGATCTTACTGCCTCAAATTCTAACATAGATCTGGCACACAGCGGGTACTTGATGAATGATTGCTTAATGGATGAACAAATGGTAAAATATGAATTGATTCTGCACTCCACATCAAGCCCCAGACTAAAGAGTCCTTACTTGGGTTGTCAATCAGTCAAGAGTCACCTCCTTTTTCGGGTGTCCTCACCAGAGAAAAAGGTGAGATTGTAAGACCAGGCAGCCTTCAGAGGGCACGTGGCTCCCAGCAGCCTGTGAAACAAGGAGTCTAAACTCATGGTCCACATCTAGAAGACTTAAAAAAAATTTTTATTTGGGGGGCTGAAGCAGTGGCTCAGTGGTTACAGTGCTTGCCCAGCATGCACAAGTACACGGGTTCAAATCCCAGCACCCACACACACAACTAAGTGTCACAGCAATGAAGGCCATATGAAAAACTCAATAAAAATTGATTCTCTTTGTCTCTCTCCCTCCCACTGTCATTCTCTCTTACAAAAAATTATTTTAAAGAAATTACAAAGTTATAAGGAGTTTCAATGAATGCACAGGAAATTTCCATGGATCCCTCCTTTGGTTTCCTCCAAAGGTAATATCTTGCACAACTATAGTGAAATATTAAAAACCAGGAAATTAACATTGGCAGAGACCACAGGCCATATTCAAACTTCATCAGTTTTGTATACGTCTATTTATGTGTGTGTGTGTGTGTGTGTGTGTGTGTATGTTTTGTGCAATTTTGCCACACCTGTAGGCTGGGGCACCTACCACAATATGCAGACTATTCCACTCTCACAGGATCTCCTGTGTGTCATCTTTTTTTAATGACATTCACTCCTCTTCCTCATTCCCATCTCCTGGCAACAATTAATTTGTTCCACATCTCTATACTTTTGCTATTTTGAAGATTTTATATAAATGGAATCAAGCGCTATACAACAATTTGAGATTGGTTTTATCACTCAGCATAATTTTTTATATCATCCATCTTTTTCTGGTAAAAATAGTTTGGTCCTTTTCATCACTGAGTAGTATTAAAAGAAAGAAAATGATCTGATAATTCCCATACACACATTCTGGGGGAATTTCATACCCTTGCTGCATGTGGTAGCCTGGGCTGCTGGAGACTGGGACCTGTGAATGATGTAGCCTGGGTCTGCCTGGTGCATGCATCAGTACAACACTCATCTCTACTAACCAGCTGTCATGTTTGCTTTGTCTTTAAAATATTCACAAGAGCAAGTAATTGCCAAAAGAAGGATTAGCGCCACATAAAAGTCAGATTTCAGGTGCTGACTGTTCTCTGGGAGGTGTAAATATCATGTTCCAAGACTCCCAAGCTGCTGTCTGTTCTATATCATTGATTTCAGTGCACCAGGCTCTGCAACTCTTGCACATGAACCTCAGTCACCGGATTATGGCATAATAAATTAATATTTCTGCAAAAGCAAATATTGATTTCTGTTTTAGTTTTTGCAGTAGCCATAATGTATACATCTGTCCTTATGTAGTTGAGATGATCACAACAATCTCAATCAATTTTAATTTATGTTTTTTTCTAACTGGTGCATAATAATTGTGCATATACAATGTGTGATGGTCAAATCAGGGCAATGAGCATATCTATTACCTCAGAACTTTATCATTTCTTTGTTTTGGGGCACTTTGAACCCCTCTCTATTACTTACTTTGAAATATTCAGTTAGCCGTTGTTAAGCATTATAATTGTACTGCACTGTGGAATGATGGAAGTTATTCCTTCTTATTAATTGTCTGTTTGTTTTTTCAATCATCATAATTGCGTTTCCCTATTTTTTTTCTTGGAATCATTGGGCAAATAGGGAAAACTAAGGCAAGAAATGAAACTTATACACATGGAAATCTCCCTCTACCTAAACTGAGGATATGACAACCTACCCAAAGAGTTCTAGTTACTACTGTATTCTAGAAGGTAGATTGGCTATCTGGATAAGCTCCAAATGATCTCCCTCTACCATTTCCGGTTTTTCTTTCAAATTTTACTTGTTTGTAACATGTCTCTTCTTTTTTTCCTTTCCTTAAACTTATTGTTTAGAATCAATATTCCTTTGTTTGAGACCCCAAGTTTCTGGCTTTGGAACCTGTCCTGACAAGGGGAGTGAGCCTCAGAGCTGAGGCAGGATGTAAATTGGAAGCCCCCACACCCAACTCTCACCTCTCGTCCTATGACTTTACTGTCAAACCACAGGTCATATATTTGAAACAAAAATATGTTTCATAATAAAGTATGATTGAGTTTATTTGAGGATCAGCACTGGTGCCTGTGTGAGGAGGGCTAGCGTTTGGCTGCTTCATTCAAACCTCCAGAGATTTAGGACAACCCAGGCAGTGCCCTTGGCTCAGGAGGAAGCAGTCTCTCTGGATCCTCAGTGCCCAGCTCTTAAAGCTGTTCAGTCACGTAACGAGGAGTTGGAGATAGTGAAGGTTGTATCCAGTTTTCAACATGCCTCAGTCATTGCCAGTATGTCCAAAATAAGTAGTGTGTGTTGTATGTGTTTGCATACATATGCAATTATGTGCTTATGTATGTGCATACACTTATGCTTGTATGTCTATATTCTGTGTGTGCATGTATACACATATATGTACATATACATGCCTACATGTATGCACATATATGCGTATAGGTGTGAGTGCATAATGTGGATATATACAGATACTGCTCAACTTATGACAAGGTTATGTCCTCATAAACTCATTGTAAAGTGAAAATATTGTAAATAAAAATGAGTTTAATATACTTGACCTACCAAACATCATATAGCTTAGCTTAACCTACCTCAAACATGCTCAGAACACTTTTATTAGTCTAAAGTTAGGCAAAATCATCTAACACAAAACATAATTGATGGTCAAGTGTTGAATATCTCATGTAGTTTATTACATACTGTATTCAAGCGAAAAACTGAATGGTTGTAGGGGTTTGTTTTCTGACCATCATAAAGTTGAAAATCTTAGATCAAACCATTTTTAAGTTGGGAACTATCCGTGCGTGTATGCACGCGCGCACACACACACACACACACACACACATACATGCACACACTTAACAGAAATCAAATGGCAGT
>PVKS010053286.1:0-10458 GCA_004027875.1 Aplodontia rufa
GTGATATTTTTCTTTATCAGTTAAGGGCTCTGTGTTAGTCCGCTTTGCATTGCTGTGACCAATGTACCCAACAAGAACAACTTAGAGGGGACTGGAGCAGTGGCTCGGAGGTCGTGGTACTTCCTGGCATGCACAAGGATATGGGTTCAAACCCCAGTACCACGTGCACAATGGAGTGTCAGAGCAATGAAAGTCACATGAAAAACTAAATAAAATTGATTCTCTTTCTCTTCCTCCCCCATCTCTCCCTCTCTCTTTCTCCCTCTCTTTCTCTTTAAGAACAACTTAAAGGAGAAAAGGTTTGTTTTGGCTGATCATTTCAAAAGCACAGTCCATGGTTGACTGATTCCATTTCTCTGGTCCCAAGATGAGGCAGAACGTCACAGCAGCAGGACTTGGTGGAGGAAGGCTGCTTAGTTCATGACATCCAGGAAGCAGAGAGAACTTCAGCGCAAAGAGCCAGGGATCGTAGAATCCCCAAGGGCACACCCCCAATGACCTCCTTTTTCCAGCCACACCCTACCTGCTTACAGTTACCGCCCATTAATCCATTTGCTTTACTGGTCCATCAAATGGATTAATCTACTGGTTAAGTCACAGCTCTCAGATGCTACTCACTTCACTTGTGACCATTCCTGCATTGTCTCACACACGAGCCTTCAAGGGATACCTCATGATCCAAACCATAAAAAGATGTAGCAGACTGGATTGGATAGCAAGCCCAGGACAGTGATTCTGCCTTGCTTTTAGTTTGTGTTTGGGGAAGCTGAGCACCAATTATCTTATTTCTATTGGATACAATTCAATCTCTGCTTCCAGTAGACAATGCGATTCTGCTAATCTTCCTAGTGTCACTTCCTGCTCTATCTGGAGAAGACGGTCACAGAGAAGATGTTGTTCAGCAGCTTCCCATTGAATGCGACCATGGAGGACTACGAAGGCAGCTGCTTCTTGATTATGAATGAAATTCACTTGGAGTACTTCCCATGGGTACCATGAGTTATCCTTCCTTCTGGAGATCACCCATCCATGCTGAGAAACACGGCAACTCTACTATTCTTCCAACTTTTTGCGTCTCCTGTTGTGGTCCTTTTTGCCTTCCTTTAATCTAAGCCTAGCTTCTCAATCTCTAGGAGAAATTCCTTGAAGGTTGTAGCATGTATAGACATCATCTTCTCCACTTCCCCTTGTAGACCTCTTTATAAATTCCTTGGGGCATTTTAGGGAAGAAAGAGTTGGACCACTGTTCTTAGGTCTCCATAAAGCCATTCCTGTGACCTAGAGGAAAATTCATCTACCTTCCCTGGATACATAGACAGGTGGGTGTAAAAGACTCAAGACACTGGGTGGTTTCCCAAGTCCCCACACACCTTCTGGGTCCTCTGAGTTCTTAAACACGTATGCTTCATGCTTTGAAGCCTCGATTAAATGCCTCCTTTTTCCATGTAAAGGTTTTCTACTCAGCTAAGTCTCAAGGAACTTTCCCCACAGTGAGCTCCTAAAGCATTTTTCTCAGTATCTCTCTTACCAATTTCAACTTTATATTATAGTTATTTATGGACCTGTCTTATTTTACTCCTGCCATCAACAAGATAAAAATACTTCCTCTTTAGATGGAGCAGACTTGGATCCCCTCTAGCATCTTTATAGGACTGAAGTTTGAAAAATAATAGGCAGGTGTGACTTGGCAGCCCGTGACCTTGACTTTCCTGACCCCTAAGCAGGTCCTGGAAATCTTAGCCATCCCAGGAACTCAAAGACACACTTGAACTTCTGACTTCCTAAATAAGGAGTTGGCAAGCTTTCCTATAAGGGTCAGAAAATAAGTACTTGAGGCTTTGCAGGGTTATAGAGTGTTCTTAACTCTGCTGCTGAAGTATGAAAGCTGCCTAGGCCACCTATAAATGAATGAGCAAGGCTGTGTTTCAATAAAGTTTTATTTAAAAAAACAGGCAGTAGCCAGCAGGCTGGAGGTGCCAACTTCTCTGGCAGGAATGTGGAACGCAGGCAGGATTTCGTGCTCCATGTGGGCACACACTGAACAGGCCAGCTGACTCTGGAAGAAGGAGATCTCCCCATGACCAACCAGCTTCGTGCAGGTACTGCATAGCTGACTCCTTCAGCCAACAACAGAGGGGTCTTTATAGAAATCCTAGGGGTGACATGAAGAAAAGTGTCTACACAGCCAATCAGGTGTTCTCAGACTCTGTGGCAGCAGTGACCTAATTCTCAATAAGTCAATACGGAAACATCTCACAACACTCTTTTAAAAATTCAGAAGCAAGTACCAATCTGTAGAATATTTTAAAGAGGTCCCATCTGTGATTTTTTTTTTTTCCTTAACAAACACAGATTCCAGCTAAGGCAGCTGTTTGCAGAATCTTGTGGCAGCTAACTCTGCAAACTGACCTACTTCTTCCCAACTCAGCTCTGTAAATTGCGTGGTTTGAACAAGCCCTGTGTGCGACAGGTTTCTTTTTCAGATACTGCAACCTGGCTGCTATTTCATTATTGCCAACTTTGAAATTAGCCTTGATGGTTTCCCAGACTTTAAAGAAAGACTTCAGAGAAAAAAAAAATAGGAAATTGATATAATAAAAAAGAAAGAAAAAAAGAAAAAAAGGTCATGGGCTGAACCCAGGTGAAGTTTTCCTGGTTCCCAGGTATCTTCTCTCGTAAGTCCAGATTCACACCTTTTTCACATTCATGTCAGTGTCCTCCACAAACTCTAGTGTTTTTCATGTGGTATCTGTCCAATAAATTTTAGTGCTGCGAGTCCCGTGCAGGGGTGCACGTCTATAATCCCAGCAACTCTGGAGGCTGAGGCAAGAGGATCCCAAATTTGAAGCCAGTCTCAGCAACTTAGTGAGACCTTGTCTCAAAATTAAAAAATGTTTAAGAAAAAACTGAGTGTGAAGCACTTTGGCTTCAATTCCCAGTGCCACTAAATAAAGAATTGCAGTGAACAAATATGTATATGGATGGGGATGAAAGAAATAGAAAGGAAGAAGGAAAAACAGGGAATGCGTGGGCATTGATCTTCAAAGTTTCCCAGGTTAATCAAGTCCGCTCATTTGTTCACTCGCTCACTCCTTCTTTAATAAATATTGATGGAGCGCAGTCTGTGTGCCTCACATGCGGATAGGCATTGCATAATGAGCTTGCTGCTGCATTTCTAGGGCCACAGAGCCTGCTGGAGCAACTCTGGACATGATTTAATCAAGGTCTTGCACGAGATCTGGGCTGGCTTGTGCAGATGGGAAATGGAGATTGACACTCTCTCCTCCAATCCCCATTCTGCTTCCTCCTCAGAAGGGAGAATTGCTGATCATCTGTGGCCAAAGGCAGGGACCCTGGCTGGTCATGGTTTGTCATGAGCTTGGTGCTCACGATCAAGGTCACACACTCGCTCACAGCCCACATCTCCCTGAGGTTGAACCTCTAGCTGACTTCACTCCAGCTTTTCCTCACATGAGCTTCTTCACTCCCTGCCATCTTATTGATCAGAAAGTATAAGCTTCACAGTGTGAGTTTAGGGTTTTATAGGATAGGGACAAAGAGAAAGATTCCCTTAGGAAATATAATTGGCCACTGCAGTTGCCCAGCTTCTTGGAAAGGTCTGTGCTGGGTTGTAGGGCACTGGGCCCAGCAATGAGAATGAAGGGGAATTTGGTTTCCGTTGATCACTGTCCCTTGTGTATAAAAAGCCATCCGGAATCGCCCACCATACTGACCATTCTGCCTGTTCCAGTCTAGGGCTGTAATGGGTACTGTAGCTCCAAAGAGAAGCAGCCACTTTGGGCAGATTCAGGGAGATGCGGCTTGCCATGGGGGATCCTTCAATGGCCATTGGCATTCTACACCTGGAGAGGTCAAGGAGAAAAGCCATCGCAAAGGCAGAAGGTGGAGAGACCCTCCCAGCAGGACATACTGCACTTCCAAAAACATTATTCTTCCCCACAAAGGGAAGTAGTGGGGGCTGGAGCAGCGGTTACGGTGCTTGCCTGGCAGGGGCGAGTACACGGGTTCAAACCCCAGCACCCA
Source organism: Aplodontia rufa (assembly GCA_004027875.1). Taxonomy (NCBI): domain Eukaryota; kingdom Metazoa; phylum Chordata; class Mammalia; order Rodentia; family Aplodontiidae; genus Aplodontia; species Aplodontia rufa. The sequence continues at coordinate 4,045 of PVKS010053286.1, forward strand.
CATACACAACTAAGTGTCAGAGCAATGAAAGCCATGTGAAAAACTCAATAAAAATTTATTCTCTCTGTCTGTATGTCTCTCTCTCTCTCTCTCTCTCAAAAAAGGGAAATGGTGTTATGGTATTCCTATGAAACCCACTGCTGTCCAGCACGTCTGCTTTGGAAACCAGAAGAGGTGACAGACATCTGCCACTCGCAGTCACACACCATCGATTCAGCCAAATAACTTCATTCTCCAAATGCATAATACCTCTTACATTTGGACAGCTGTCCCCGAACAGACGTGGACTCAGAGACCTTTCCAGACAAATTCATTTTCAGCTGTGCAGTGTAGGGTAGAAGGTGGGTCTGTCTGGGGAGTGGGATTTTCCGGCTGGAGAGAGGAGTCCTCTTCAACTTTCACGAGGCCTGGACTTCATGTGCTGCTCTTCCTCTTTGCTTGTTGATGTGGTCCTCAGACACACAGGAAACAGGAAATCACTGGGCTGGGAAAAAGGCAGCTCCAATATTGTAGAAACAGAGACAGGTACTGAAGATAGAATGGTGAGCATAATCACACCTGAAACGCAGAGGTTAGAAGAAGTGTATTCCTGCATAGCCCCACAATCCCATTTACAACATACCAAAAAAGGGATTTATCCTCCAAGTTCCCACAAAAACAATCCCAAGGCAAAATCACAGAGCCAGTATTTCTGTCTTAGCCCATTCTGTGCTACTATAAAAGAATACCAGAGTCTAGATAATTTATAAAGAAAAGAAATTCATTTCTAGGCAAGATGATGCACTCCTGTAATCCCAGCTACTCTGGAGGCTGAGGCTGGAGTTTTGCAAGTTCAAGACCAGCCTGGACAAAGCAGTGAGGCTGTATTTCAAAAAGAAGGAGGAAGAGGAGGAGGAGGAGGAGGAAAAGGAGAAGGAGGAGAAGGAGAAGGAGAAGGAGGAGAAGGAGGAGGAAGGAAAGAAGGAAGGAATAAATAAATGAATTAACTTCTCACTGTTTTGAAGGCTGAAATTCCAAGATTAAGGAACTGCATCTGGCTAGGGCCCCTCTGCTACATCAAAACCCGACAGAAGACACCTCACCAGGGAAAGAACGGAAAACATCAAACTTGCAACCCTGAGCTCTTCAAAACCTGGCTTTTGACCCATGAGGCCCCACCTCCCAAAACTGCTGTTTCCAACACAAGCTTTTGGGGAGACACATTCAAACCTCAGCTGCTTCCACATGGTGAAAAACAGCTTGGTGTTCAAGACTGGGAATCCCTAGAGCAACTGGGGAACTGCACACGCTGCTTTCCGTGGCTTGTTCCACTGTGACACTCAGTGCTATAGTGTGAGTGAGGGCTCTTGTTTCCCCAGGGCAGGAAAATTAAGTAACAAGAAGAAAGCTGCTTTCTCCCACACTGATCACTGCCACCAGCCCAGGGACTCTCAGGGAGGAAGCGTGGTGTGTGGCAGTCAGGAGGAAGGGACACTCAATGGCCTGCTGTCTGGTCTCCCAGCCAGCTGGACGCTTCCCTTGGATCCAAAGAGCAACTGCTGGTCTCTGCTTCTGCATTTTGTCTCTTCTCCCTCTGGCCTGCATGCTGAGACCACCAGTTCTGCTGAGAGTCAGTTTCCTTCCTCAGAGCTCCCGCAGGGTTGAATTAGGAATTGTTAATCCTGTACCCAACTTGCAGTTGAAAAAAATGAGATTCGGGGCTGGAGTGGTGGCTCGGGTGATTATGGTGCTTGCCTGGCACACACGAGGACGCGAGTTCAAACCCCAGCACCACGTACACAACAAAGTCTCCGAGCAACATAAGCCACATGAAAAACTACATAAAGATTGCTTAGAAAAAATGAGATTCAAAGGGAAATTACCAATCAGATCTGTCCAGGTAGTAAAGGGCTGGACATCTTCCTGGTAGCTTCGCAGAGAACTTGTGGGCTTCGAGGGTCTCTCTTTCATCTCTACTTAGGGCCAATTGTTAGCTACTGTGTCTGTTCCCAAGCTGAACCTGAACCATGCCTTCTTCAATAATTTCTTCAAGTTCATTTCCTCTAATAAAAAGAAACCTATAGGGGTTCATAAATACAATTACGAATCCCCATTTATGGATGGAAATCAATGAAGATTAGCTATTCAGGGTCATTTGGAATTGAAGGGAGAATAGGAATAGAAATGTCTAGCTGAGTCTTTAAATTGAAACCCGCTCCGTTTGATAACGCGGCAATGACTCAATGTAGATGCTGGGCAGGAGTTCATGGAAAACCCTCAGACTTCAGCTGAACTGTGCAAACTGTAAAAATATTCATCTCACACAGCATCATGACGTGGGTGATCAGCGAGGATCACTGTTAAAGACTATTTTGAACCAGAAAACCTCTAAGTGTTTTTGTGTACTTTCCACCTGGAGCTTAATGCCAGGTTCCATCTCCAGAACGGAAGAGTAATGGAAACACTGATCCTCCCAGGGACAACGACTGGGCAAAATGCTCCCAGAACGATCTCCTAAGAGCTCTGCAATGTGAGGAAAGGAAGAGGTTTCTGAAGGGGAGTCAGAACCTGGAAGAAGGTAAGGAGAGTTTCACATTTGAGGGATTTTTTTTTTCCCCTGGCTGCAGACTTCAGTTGAGATCTAGAGAGGCTAAAACTATGGAAAAGCCACTGACCTGGTGGCCTAAGGAGCAAGAGAATGGAGCATGGTGAATCCAGGGCCCAATGAAGAGTGAGTGACAATGGAATTAAAAAAAGAAAACAAACAAATAAACAAAAAAAAAAAACAACTAAATTATGTGCATAAACCCTGCCTGTTCGCTTTTTCTGTCTGGTTCCTGAATCTCCAGGCACACATGAGAAAGACCGCAACCAGCTCAGTTAATTATAGACTATTGAAGCTGAGATTTGAGCTACCACCCTCCTGCCAAACCAAGTTAACGCGCAAAACCAGTAGGATTCTTTGGAGGAATAAGCAGAGTCCAGAATATTCCATCAGCAGCGTCCCGGCTGCAGCCCCAAACCACTCAATACAGGAAGACTCAAGAAAACGTGATCCATTCTCCAAAGAAAGTACAGTCCACAGAGACCAGCCCTAAAAGGTGTCAAATGTTAATTTTACCACGGGAGGACTTTAAAACAGTTGGTATAACTATGCTCGATGTGGTAAAGGAAAATATGCTCCCAATGATTAATTGAGAACCTGATACCGGCGTAGCAGCCGCATCACGCACTGCCATAAGCTTGGGAGATTAAATGAACAACAATTCGTTCTCTCACAGTACTGAGACTGCACTCTGAGACAAGGTGGTGATTGGGTGAAATGGGCCCCTCGAGAGACAATCTTTGTTTGTGTCTTCCAGGTTTAGTGACATGTTAGGTTCAGATCTCATGTGGGTAATCCAGGATGGAATAGCTCAAGATCTTTCAACTGTACCTGTAAAGACCCCTTTTCCAAGTAAAGTAACATTTGCAGGGCTTAGATATTAGGAGTTGCATTTATCTTTTGGGGGATCATTATCCAACTGACTAAAAAGATGAAACACAGTTTTGTGTATATGAGGTGGAAGTTAAAAAGTCATATAAATTATTAGCATTCAACAAAAAACATGCTCACAATCTAATTTGGAACTAAAAATATTAAAATGAATTAACCATTAAAAGGTGTTCAGAATACAACAACCTTTTTTTTTTTAAGAGAGAAGGACAGTGAGAGAGAGAGAGAATCAATTTTTATTGAGTTTTTCACATGGCTTTCATTGCTCTGACACTTACTTGTGTATGTGGGTGCTGGGGTTTGAACCCATGTACTTGCACATGCCAGGCAAGCATTGTAACCACCGAGCTGCCACTCCAGTCCCAGAAAACAACAACCTAAGAGCCTGATTTAATGGTGCACTCCTGTAATCCCAGCAGCTGGGGAGGCTGAGGGAGGAGAATCACAAGTTCAAAGCCAGCCTCAGCTGTTTCACAAGAGCCTAAGCAATTTAGCAAGACCCTATCTGAAAATAAAAAAATAAAAAGGGCTGGAGATGTGACTCAGTGGTTAAGCACCTTTGGTACAAAAAAAAATGCTAGATAGACAGACATATGTATATATGTATATCTGTACATATATGAACTTTTAAAGTCTTCTTAAGTAATTCTAGGCACAATTCTAAACACATAGCTTCCTAATCTACAGGGCCATCAAGAGGAGGTATTATTTCCATTTCATAAATAAGACTTACAGAAGTGTGTAACCCAGGTCATCCCTTCAGCGTGATATGATGATTACAGGTCCCTTGAATACCGCCTTCCTGAGAAAGGTGGATAATATCACCTTTTGGAGATATTTACGAGGATGACACATAAATCCACATAAATCCATTAGTATAATGTCTCCTATGTAGTAAGTTCCTGGGTGTTAGGTAGAACTTGACTTAGGTGATGTCGCTTTGCAACATCTTACAATGTGTCACCTCACCTCCTGTTCCTAATCCCCACACAACACTCTACAGTCATGCAAAGGAAGCCTGAACACTGCCATCATCATAAGAAAGGACTCTTCCCTGACACCTCCCTAGCACTGGCCTAATCCCCTCCTCCCCAACTCTCCCTTTATCTACCCCAGGCTGTAAGGGAGGCAGGGTCCCAGCCTCCACTGGGCCTCCTCTCCGCAGGTTTCTCCCAATAAATCCATGTTACTGTGAGTCGCTCTCTTTTCCCTTTATCTCCTTCGTTTGCTTCTTTCCTTACACTAGGTAGTTCCAATGTGCGGCGAGAGTGCAGTTAGGCACAGATCACGGCCAGTGAAGAAGGAATCTTTCTCCAGTGCCTCCCTTATTGGATTCCACCAGGCTTGAAGCATTTGCCACCCTGATAGCTGAGCCCAAATCTGAGTCTGCCACTCTGTTATAGGTGGACAGAGATCAGTAAGTCTGTTCTTGGGTTCCTTCTGACTTTGATCTAGTGGCTCAGTATCTAAGCATATGTGAGGACTCCAGAGAGGGAGACTGGGCTTGGGACATTTATCAGCATCATGGAGAACACTGTAGCAGGGCTGGTGGAGACGGAGGCCTCATCTCTGCAATGGATTAGACGTTGGGTGGAACATACTGTGGCTTGAACATATCCCTGCAAATTCCATGTTTCGGAAATTTCATCTCCGAACTCATAAATTAGTGGTATTTGGAAGTGGTGAGGCAGAAAATGTTAGGCAGTGTAGGCAGAACAATGTGGGTTGATAAGGAGAAAATTAACTGATGGTCACCTTTCCTGAGAGGGCAAAGACATCCCCCAATGCTAATGAGGGTCTGACAAGATAGCCCCAGGTGCGGACACTCCCTGCTGCTAAGGAAGGAACCACATTCTTTCTATTGGCACCTAAGGCATGGACCAAAGACTGGACCAGAATTCCACCCCCACCCCCGCCTGTGTCCTAGGTACAGGGGCAGGGAAGCAGTGACCAATTGAGGAGAGGACGTCGTATAAAAGGGGCAAACATCACTGCCTCATCGGCTCTGTCCCCTTCCCCACTCTGGGGGAAGTCTGCTCTTTTCCCTGTGCTTTACTTTCTATCAAATAAAATCTATCTACTACACTTGCCTCGGTGTCCCTTGGTTTCATTCTTTGACTCCCAACATCCAACATCCACATCACCCGCATCAGTAGGACTTTGGGAAGGTAACTAGGACTAAGATGAGATGTCTGATCAGCAGTGAGAAGAAGCAGGGACTGGGGAGGCAGCCAGAGGCCCAGCGCTGTGTCAGCTCTATTTTCTGAGAATGTGAAAGCATTCTGATCCCTGCTGGTCCCTGGGGGTGGAGACTATTAATAACCTCTGTGTCCCTGAGGGAGTCTGCTCTGGAACTAGAGCAGGTTCAACGGTAGGAGGGAGGGCTCTGGAACAGCAAATCAGGACCGTCAGGAATGACAGAGATGGGGCCAGAGCATGTGTTTGGTTCAACATTCTGGTTCCTCTTCTCTGGCCCTGGTCCAGGTCCTTGCAGTATTTGCATTTCAGCTAACAGCTAGAATCCCCTGGAGTGAGAGCGTTCTTTAAAGACAAAAGTGAAGACCTCATTAAATAGAGGAATCCAGAGACTGGAAGGAACAGAAAGGAAGCCCTTCCCGCACCCCCTCAGGAGGTCCCGGCAGAAGCACAGGGAAATTCCTTAGCGGACTCCATCCTGCTGAGGCCCTGCCCTCTCCCTCTGCAGTAATCGATTCAGCCTCAGTCACAGACCCTAGGCTGTAGCTGATAAAACAGAGGCCAGGCTGGTGGCCACCTGGAGACTGGCTGCAAAGCCACCCTTGCGGGCTCCTCCCCGCAGATCCCCTAAGCTGGGCTTGGCTTTTTCCATCTGCAGTGTCAGATTTAAAAAGAAAAGTGGAGAATAGTAAAATTTAAATCCTGTCATTTGTCCTGGCATCCTGGGAATCCTGGATGGAAAA
>PVKS010053287.1:0-10454 GCA_004027875.1 Aplodontia rufa
AAAAAAAAAAAAAGAATGACTTAATATGTCTGATATCATCATATCACTAAGTCTCTACAATCAATGCTAGGATTTCTTTTACAATGCCCTGTGTTAGTATGTCTAAAAAATTATTTTTTTATCTACCATCTTTTTTTTTGTCCGTGAAGGCAATTCTTTAAGATAGTTCTTAAAATATTAAAACTTAAGAAGTCAACTACTTTTAGATCATTCTTAGAAATAATTTAAGATCACCAAAATTTCATATATATATATATTATATATATATATATATTATATATATATATATAAAGGAGAAAGGATACTATAAATTTTGTATAAAGCACAACTTTTGCTTATTTGTGTTCTCTCTCTCTCTTTCTCTTTCCTCCATGTATATCCATTTCCCCTCAAAATTTTTCATTTCCCATTCTCTAATTTACTTACTCTCTGAGTACTTGCTGATTAAGAATATTTTCCCAACAGAGTATGAGAAGTTTTATTTTTATTTTTCAGTCAGAATGCTAGCTACTTTATACTCTTCTCAATTTACTACCTTGGAGCTAATGTTGAACCAAAGTCAAAAGGAACAATAAGGGGCTGGTGTGGTGATTCAGTGGTTACAGTGTTTGCCTGGCATGTGTAAGGTTCCAGGTTCAAACCCCAGCACCACATACACAACTAGGTGTCAGAGAAACAAAACCCAGATGAAAACGTGGGTAAAGTTGATACTCCATTTTTCTCTCTTAAAAAAAAGAAAAGAAAAGAAAAGAAAAGAAAAAGAAAAAAAGAGAGCGGGGTTGGCAAAAAGTACCAGAAACTTCCTCTGTCCCGTATTGGGACAAGCATTCATTTATTTAGTATTTACTATGTGCCAGGAATTGTTATTGATACTAATTGTAAAGTGATTTACTACTCCATGTTTATAAAGTTATCTAAAATTTCCCCTCCACCACCCCTTATCCTTAACATTTATTAAGAGCAAAGGAAAATCAGGAGATTAGGCAGTTTTGGTTTATAAAATTTTAAGAATCTCTCTGTCATTTAGACTTCAATTGAACCAATTTTAGATTCACATAGTATATTGTATACCATGACCAAAAAAAATCTCCAAAATTCCGACATTTAATAGCTTCTTCCTTTATTCATACGTTCTCAGAAACTAAGAGCAATGACCACTGGGAGAGTAAATACTGCATTTATTTCCCCTGAGTATTGTGTATTTTTCTTCCAAGTTTCTTAATCTATGGCATTAGTCCTTAGATTGATTCTCACTTAGCTGCAGACAATGATCTATCAATCTCCTTTTTTGTCTGTTTCTTTCCATGCCTTATTTCCTGAGAAAAGCTTCTAGAAACCAGTAAGTTCTACTAGTAGGAGAAAAATGGATCTCCAAGGCATATCCCATCTCAAGCGAGCGAAGCCTGGCTCAGCTGTCAGTACAGTGATTCCACAGCAATTGCAGAAGGCCGACCTTCAAATCCCCAAAAGGCACAGGTATAGCAATGCAGTGCAAGGAGGAGCTTAATTTCGTTCCCTGACAAGACTTCATGAGAATTGTCCTTTTACTCGGAAACTGTCCATTCTCACTCTCTTTCTGACCTCCAGCTACCCTTAAAAGTTCAGCTCTTGCTGCTTGCTTTCGAAGCCCCTTTGGCTTTCTTTAGACCACGCAACCGTTATTATCTGTTTGTATATTATTTATATGCTTAATATCCCCAATTGACTGTGAATGTTCTATTGAAAAAAAACCCCTGCATGTTACTCAAATTTATTCAATAGATATTCTTAAAAGTAAGTGAGAGAAAGGTTTGAAGGAAGAGACACAGAAGAACAAAGATGAACAGAAGGAAAGAAGGGATGAAGGAAAATATATTAAGACTTGGTCTTGAATATTTGAGTTGCCTGTTTGTACTCCTTTGGCACATATTTTTTTTGGATTTGTCTCTGAAAATAACATCTTAGTAATCTATGAAGAACACATATTTCAAAGGTCCTCTTACTGTCAATGATTCTTATTCACTGATTATCATAAAAAATGAAGCGAAAAGTAAAATACAACTCTTTTTCTTCTATATTCTATTTTATAGACTTTATATATTCTATATATTTTTGAAATATAATAATAATTCATGCATTTACTTTTCCTTAAACTAGAAAATGTTATGATGTTTATCCTTAATATGTGATAATAGTACAGATTGTAGCTCTGGGAAAAGAAAATGACGGAAGAAATTTTCAGTTATCCAGTTTGGTTACTCTGAGATGTTCATCTCTATAATTCAATCTCCATGATTTTCTTTGACATATTATATAGATATTTGCTACTTGGGAGCAAACAGACATCCTGTATTTAAAGCAAAAAGGTCTCCAGAGGACTAGGTTTCACTTTTATGTGGATAAATTATGACAGTTTTTAATATCAAATGGTGATGAAATCATTGAAGATGTTATAGAAAGAATCAAAGTCTTGGAATGCTATAAACAATTTAGGTTTTGCAATTCATGTGGTATACTCATTCTGGTACTTTATAGACTGTTGAACAATTGGAAAATATCCTCAGATAGCAGTGGGCATCTCTGCTGTAATGTGGACCCTGTGATCTCTTATCAGTAATAAAAGTGAAAATATTTCTCAACGGCTTTCTGTTATTCTTAAATAGTTGGGTATATTGGTCATTTTATACAGAGGTTGATTACTTCAACTAATAAAAACAGAATGAGTAGAAAGATTCAATTTAGAATCCAATCGAGCAGCAATCTGTCAAATCATCTAATGATTTTGGGAAAAAAAGTAAATTTTGGTCTTGGAAACTTAACTTTTACATTTTAAATAAGAAAAAACAACTCTGATTTGAGATAAGACACTTCCCATCTCTGGATCTCAATTTCCTAAGCTGTGCTGTGACCAAGGTGTGGTATAATAGTTTTAAGGTTCCTTTTGGGTCAAAAATTATTTCTTACATTGAATCTGTACTACTGAATATTATATCATCTTTTATCAGATCACACTACACTGAAAATCCACTAATTAAGGAAATAATGGAGTTATCCTGAAATGTAAATGATGACTATACTTCACCAAATTCCAAATTTCTATGTAGAAGTATTAATAGTAAACATGAATTTAGCATTATTGAAATAAGCTATATTGCCAAAATTATTCCATACTCATCTGATCTAATCTTTTCAAAAATACTTGTAAAATATATCCTGCTATTACCACATTTTTACAGACAGGGAAAAAAATGGAGGCATTGAGATACTAGGTAACTAACTGCCTCAAGAATGATCCTTGAGATGCTGTTATTTGACTTCTGGTCTCCTGACTTCAACGTATATCTATACTTCCTGTTTCTTCAACTGTAATATATTGTTTGAAAGTTTATTCCTGGATCCTATTGTTTGTTCTAGGTCCACTAGTCAAAATGTGCTCACTGTGAAGATGACTTCTCTGGCATAGAGAGGACTACTCTAGCTATCTTTGTCTAGCTTCATGGTCTCAAAACATTTTATATTCCTGAGTCCAAAAAGCCAGGCCGCTGAGCTGCATCTCCCTCCCAGATTTCAGAAGTGACAGGGCTTCAAATTAGCAGATGCAGAATATGACTTTGGTACTCTGAATATCATGCAGAAAAGGGCAAAATAAAGAAAAGACATTTCAGTTCCTGTGGATAGTTTTTCAAGTTTGCATTCTCTCTTTTAGAGTTTTTCATTTAAAAGCCTAAAATTATGGATAATTTCTACTTTCAAATACCAATGCCTTCGTTCTTTGATTGCCTTGGAAATATGACACAGGTAATATTTTTACCTCCTTTGAATTAATTTTCTGCCTCCCAAATATTTTCTTTCCTGGATTTTAGGTTGGCATTAAGTTATAGAATTTATACTTTAAAACTGGGACAGAGGGTTAAAGTTCAAAATTAAATAAAGAAAAGCATGGTAAAATTTTTCATCTTTGCAATGTTTTCTGTGAAATTGAGGACTGTATATTGATGATCTAAATATACATATAATTATTGCTTTAATTATACATGTGATTGCTACTTAATGTTATAGTACATTGTTACCATGAAACTGAGAAATTTTAATTTTAAAAGAATTTTTTTTATTTTCCTTCATTTTGTGGAATTTTTTAGCAGCATGTTTAGGGGGGAAATGCCACCTCTATTGTGGCATTTATGTGTTTGTATACATAATGATCATTTAGATTCTATTTAGTGTTCTCAAAATAGTGAATTGAATTTTCAGCTGTTTAAAGAATCATTGTAATTTCCAAACTACATTTAATATTCACCTTTCCTTCCTAATTGTAAACATTGCGAAACAGCTCTACAGGGTCATATTTTTTTCCATACCATAATGAAAAGAAACTAATGTTCATACAGATTCCAGGTTAGATGAACTTACACATAAGAGACAATTAGTTATATTTTCCAACAAGATAGTACTAAGTGTGAAGGATGATTTGCCACTGCATATATTTCATACTCTGTTTTTCCAAAAGCTGATTTGGAATTGACTATCTCCCTCACTCATTATCTGCTTTTTTCTCTTCATAGAAGCAAAATATTGTATAAAACATGTATACGTATATAAATTATTATGTTAAGTAATTCATTAATTTTTTCAAATAGTGAAGGATTTTCTTATAAACAACAGAAAGCAAGCTATTGGCCAGACTTCCAACATCAAGAGTGAGTAGTGAGCCAGGCTAGCTGACAAGGTCTTTTGCAGAAGTGTGACACAGATTCTACCAGGTAACAAGGTCATTGTAGTCTCTGGACTCCTAACCTAAGCTATTAAAATAAAAAAAATCTTTAGGTGATTTTCTTTCCTTATTTTATTCCACATGCACAGAGCAAACATAAGGCTGCAAATGGAAGGAAAATTCTCTCTTTGGTAATAATGGGAAGAATGATGAACTAATTAATCTTTTCGTTATCTTTATTTTATAAAATTCACATTTCTCTTGCTCTTTCCTGACTGCTGGCACCTTACTCTCTCTAGGAATTACATTGCTGTCCTTCCTGCTTCTTCCTTTGGCTGATTTCCCAATGGGAGAAGATAGAATTAGCACACATACCCCAGGAAGACTCAGCAGGGTGCTTCCTCAGTCCCTTTAAGCGCTGGCAGGGAGTATTTACAGAGGCACCCCTGGAACCAGCTAACACTGTATTTTGTGATGAGTCGAACCAGTGCCTCTGTATTCATGTATAGCCAACCCAAGGGAAATAATACACAAATATTAATTATTTGAAGATAATAATATGTGTACAGAGCTTGATCTGTGTGTACAACTCCCATTGATATTCCATTAGGAAAACAAAAACACATGCACAGTCAGTGTTTGCCCAACTTATTTTTAAAGAAGTGTGGGTGTCTTCCTAGTGGAAAGGTATAAAGAGTCACTGCTTGATAAAGGCACCACATGCTTGTATATAATTTTAATAGCTTAAGTTAGAGCATCAGTCTTAAATCTCTCCCACTCTATAAATGGGAAAGAATGTTAAGCTCTTTTTTTTCTATGTAAACACAAATCTTCAAATTAAATGAGTGAATTTTATCAAGTTTTCCTCATGCATGCTAGATCTGTACATTAATAAAGAGATTAAAATTTTTATAATTATTATTAGAGGTCAAATAAAATTAAGAAGCTTTGGAGGCGTTCTTCCCCAGGATATGGGATACTATTTTCTCAATGGTGTTGATTATTTTTCAACTTCCCAACTTCACTTTGCAGGGAGAGTCACCAGAATTTCTAAACAGAGTGGGGTTCTATGTCTTGCTTCTCCTACCACAGGTAGATTCTTCTCTAGACCTTCCCAGTAGAAACACAGTGGCGCCATATAACATCTTTGCTTCAGTACAATTCCATGCTGACACATCTTCTCTCTGGAGAGAAGAGTGTGGCCTGGTGGTAGCAACACACATTCTAAGAGCCAGGAATTACAGAGTTTTCATTTCAACACCAGGTTCCTCAGTGACTTAGGCAAATTATTTCCTTATCCCTTAGGTTACAAATCTGTAAAGGAGAGATGACAATGCAGTGATAGTGTGAGCAATAATGTTGGAAAAGTGTTATCATAATTCTAAATATTATTATCATTACTTCAACACAGTTGGCTTATTTGAGCAATCTCCCATGAATTCAAACTTGCTAGTGAATCGTAAATACACATGGCACTCAATTTGTGATATCAGGTACAGGCCAATAGTTTTATCAACTTATATACACAGGCCATACTTCAAAAGTTTAGAGAGATTTCACTTACTTTTAATTTGGAATATATTTTGCTGTAAAACCAGTATCCATAGCTATCTAGGCAAAACTATACTGTCCAATCTATGTTGTGTTAAACATTTGTAATAGAAATATTGAAAATGATACTGGTTTATCTTGATTTTTGTGTTTACTAAAAGGAGAAAGAAAATGACAAAAGAAACGAGGATTTCAAGAGAGTATCTGGTTACACTGTTTTAGAAATAATTAATTCAACATTTATTCTTTCAATTATTATTGTTATTATTATTATTATTATTATTATTCAGGGATTTAACCCAGGGGTGCTTAACCACTGAGGAACATCCCCAGCCCTTTTATGTTTTATTTTGAGACAGGTCTAGCTAAGTTGCTAAGGCTGGCTTTAAATTGCAATCCTCTTGCCTTAGCTTCTTTAGTTGCTGGGATTACAGATATGCATTTATTATTTGAGATTGAATATTTGAGTATGTGTCAGATGCTAGGGGACGTAGCAGTGGGGAAAAGAGAGCAAAAAAAATCCCCAAACACATATTAATTCATGTTGGGGTATTTAGCCCTCTGGAGTCCCCCCTGGCCCACAGGGGAGAAGGAGAGAGGCACGCCCCAACCAAGGCGGCCGGGAGAGGTAAGGGTCGGCTGACCACCACTCCCAGCCCTCCCCAAGGAGGACAATCTGACGGTCAGGGAGGCCAGTCGCAGCCGGAGCTAGTTTCCTGAGGAAGTACACATGGTAATATAGAGTGGCAGGGCCAAGAGGGAGAGGAGGAGAGAGAGAGAGAGAGCCAACCACATAAGGAGAGGCTCATAAGTGGTCTATGGGTCGGTCGGGAGGGCTGCGGGTGGCTGCTCTGATCACGTGCATGCAAGGGGCAGGCCGCAAAGCGCTGCCTCAGACTGATGTAATCCCCAAGAGGTGTTGCCCCACAAATTCAATGGTCACAAAGTGCTATGAAAAATAACACTGAGAATGGAAAGAGTCATTTTCCATGGGATGCTCACATAGAACCTGCAATTAGTGATATCTAATCAAACTGAAAGATCTTTGAAAGCCTAGAATGTGAAAATCTGGAGGTAAACACTTCAGTCAAAGGGTAGCTACGTACAGAAACTTTGAGGTAAAAGTTTGGTTTATTAGAGAAGCATTGAAGAAGCCAGAGTGGCTAGAACACAAAGTAAAGAGTTTGCAGTGATAGATGATGCTGGAGTGGTTACAGAGGGTCTGATCAGACATGGTCTTTAAACTATGTGTTGTGTAAATGGGGAACAAGTAGCAGACTTGGAGTCCAGGATTAGTATGGTCTGAATTTTCATTTTGGTCATTCTAATAATTAATAGTAATGTGGTAGGCAAAATAAGGTTCCCTTCATGTGGAATCTCCAGAATTTGTAAATATCACTTTTTATGGCAAAAAGAACTTTGTGTATGTGATTAGTTGGAAGATTTTGAGATGGGGAGATTGTGCTGGATTGGATCTGATGTAATTACAAAAATCGTAATAATAAGGAATCAGGAGGGCATAGGTGGTATGGCCATGGAAGGTAGAAGATGGAAACAAGAAGATGGAGTGATGGTGGGAAGAGGTCATGAGCCAAGGAATGCAGTCCTCACATAAAAAGTGAGGAAACTGGTTCTCCCTTGTCTCCAGAGAACCCAACTCCCAACTTGAGCTAAAAGACCAATTTTGGACTTCTGACTTCTATAACTGTAAGAGAATAACTTTATTTTGCTTTCAGCTACTAAGTTTGTGACAACATATTATAGCGAATAAGAGTACAATCTAGAAGTCCAGTTAAGAGTCTGGAGTCTCAAGATCTGATGGTTTGCTCTAGACTGCTAATGGTGGAGGTATTTGGAAGTTGTAAGATTCAGAAATTATTTTGCAGATTGTGCTGACTGGTTTGCTGATGTACTGGACACAGAGTGAGGAAGAAACAGAGGGATCGGGGCTGCTAGTAAAAATCTGGGTCTGAGAAACTGGCAGAATGAAATTTTCATTTGGTGATATGGCAATGATGTGAAAAGTCAAGAACAATTTTTCTGAGACTGTACTAAATCTGGGCATAATTCTAGGGATGCAGAGGTAGATATCCATGCTTTTACTAAATTTGCAATCCAGAATAGTGCTTCTCAAGTGTATCCTCCGGAACACCTGCATCAGAATCATCATGTGATTATTAATTATGGAAAATTTTAGACCTTAACCAGAATGGATGAATTAGAATCACTTGGGCTAGCACCCAAGAATATACTTTATAAGCTCCTTGGAGAGAAAAGATCTTGTTCACTGAGATTTGTGGAATACTGATCTAGTGGTTCTTTATTACTCTAATTTTATTTCAGAACATGTAGTTTTCCTTTTATTAGGATGGAGGCATATTATTATCTCTGTACAAAGTTGCTGTTTAGTTCAAAAATCCAACAAATTTGTTGAGGGGGGTATGCGTGTGTGCTTCTT
Source organism: Aplodontia rufa (assembly GCA_004027875.1). NCBI lineage: Eukaryota > Metazoa > Chordata > Mammalia > Rodentia > Aplodontiidae > Aplodontia > Aplodontia rufa. Next base: position 8,700 of record PVKS010053287.1, read on the forward strand.
TTTTTATTTAAGAAGATTAGGGTAAAGGATGGAGGAATGAAAGGAAACAAGAAAGCAGAACAACTATCTGTGCAAATGATATTTCTCAGGATGAAATTATCGGAGATGTGAACAAGGCAGCATAAGCATGATTTTCCAGCAAGAAAGATGACTGGGAAGGTGCAGAAGATTTGAGGGTAATAGAACTGTTTTCATGTGCATCAAAGGAAGAAGCAGAGTGTGTGTTTGGGAGTATGCATAATCCAAATATTTATCAATATGAATGTTTCATCCCCGTATCAACTGCCATTTATGGTTTAGATGATTGTACCCCCCCAATCCACGTGTTCAATGGCCTGTATGCAGCTTGGTGCTATTGGGAGGTGGTGGAAACTTCAAGAGGTGAGGCCCAGTGGGAGGGCTTTATATCAATTGGGTGTGTTCTGCAAGCAGATGATGGGGCTTGGGTTCCTCCTCTCTCTCTTCTTGGGTCCAGGCCCTGAGTTGAGCTCTCTGTTCTGCTGTACATTCTCTGCCATTGCCATCTGGCATGGCCATCAAAGACGCAAAGCAACGGGCCCTCCTGATCCAGCATCGTAACCTCCAAAACTGTAAACCAAAATAAACCCATTAATGGATTTGCCAGTTAATCATCTCAGGCATTCGTAGTGACAGAAAGCTGACATATGTATTACCTGAAAGGGAGCTTGGGATAATGGGGACAACTATGTAATGGGAATGGAATTGAGGCTAAAGGTTTGTAATGAGAACATTAGAGCTAAGAGAGACCATGCAATGTGTTTCTAACATTGCCATCGAGGAGTGGAACTCCATAACATTGAATTCCCAATTTAATTTTCTGTTTGGTGATTCATTCTCAAATGTCAAAACATGGGGGATCTGCTGAGTTCCATTTGTCATGTTCTGAATCCAAGTCTGCTTGTATTCCAGGTCCATACTCTCTGCTGTGTTCTCCCAACATGAGGGGTGTGGTAGATTTTACCTATCCCTCAGGTATTGTTATCTATTGTGAAATCTGTGATTCATATCTTGCAGACCTTACTGCAACTTTTCTGGGAAGGTGATGCTTATTTCTCTTGCTATTGTCTTCAATTATCAGATAGCTATCCCCTCTTACCACCCAGGTAAAGTCCTTTTGTATGCTATGCATTTTCTATGTAGTAGTGTCCTCTTTCACTGATATGCAGATCTGTTTTCAAATAAGGAGTTGCATAATAAAAACATAATGGTTATTTTGTTTAACCTACACATTGCATCATGTGCACAGCATTCCAAAAGCACAGGGATTTAAAAATCGCTGTGGTATCTGAAATAAAACATTCTGCATAACTTATACTTTCAAACTACTGATTTTGGACATTTAATCACTCAAAGTAGGATGAATTTTTGCAATTATAGCTTTAAATTTATAATTGTATATCCATTGCAAAAATCTTTATAGCTATAAAAGATATCATCAGGAGAGAGAAAATTATTGTTATACAGAAGAGACTATGTTGAGGTACAAGCTTTTCTGCTATTAAAAAGCAATCCCAAAGAATACAGTTACAAGATAGAAGTTCATTTCCCTCTCTTGGTAGCTACTCAGGAGTGGTATGACAGCTCAATGGTATCAACAATTCTAGCTCTTTCCGTCTTTTTCTGTCATTACTAGAGTTTGTTGTCATAAGAGTGACTTAAATAAATGGTTTCCCAAAGCATCTGTAAGAAAGAAGAGAGGAAAAAAATGACATATTTCCTCCTTTAAGAAGCACA
>PVKS010053288.1:0-10494 GCA_004027875.1 Aplodontia rufa
TTCCATAGGGGGCAGCAACTGGGGTACATTTATTTCCTCCTGGGCCTGGCAGGCTGTGAGCAGAGTACAGGCAAAGGCACTGGGGTGTGCAGGCCTGCAACGGCCTGGAGTTCATTTGGCTGCCCGGGTGGTAACTTGAATGAGTGTGCCAGGGTGTATGGGGACTGGTGTGATCGTCCAAGAACTGAGACAGGGCCTTTGGGGCATGGAAGCCACATGAATCTTTGGCTTGGCACAGGTACAAGAGAGCATGGAGAGTGTGTGAGATGGGTGTGGCGGGGATGGGGCAACCTTTGGGCAGAGCATGCTAGAATGTCTTAGAGCCAGGGGTAACTCGGGGTATGGCATGTTGGGGCTTTGGCAAGAATTACTAGACTTACTTATTAATGTACCTGACTAAATTATTAAAAGTATTTTAAGACCATCTAGTTTTTTAGATTAAACACAACTGGTCCTAAAAAGATTCTCTGACTATGCCAAAAACATCTTATCTAATAGAGAGTTGACTGATTTTAGCAACCCTGAAGAATTCAGAGGTCCTTGTCTGAGAACATTGCTTTGCTGTTGAGCTACACAAGTTAGTGTGTTGGCATAGTAAAAGGTCTGAAGAAAGAAACTGATTTTGTTTAGTCCATGGTTAACCAGTCCCTCCCCCACTCTCCCATGAGAGTTCACGCTTCTAATTTTCACAGACTACACTTAGAAATACAAAGGGATCAGATTTTGAGGTATTTAAATACCACATTGCATTGTCATCAGTAGTAGCCCAGGGTTCACTGGCTTTTTGGTCATTAACTTTGAAAAACTTTTCTCACTGTTCCTCTGAAAGCCATATGGTAATTTTCTTGACACACACATACATATACATATGTGTGTGTGTGTGTGTGTGTGTATATATATATGTATTTTTGTTTTGAGGGAGGGACAGAGAGACAGAGAATCAATGAATCAATTTTATTTTTTGGTTTTTCATCTGGTTTTCATTGCTCTGACACTTTGTTGAGTACATGATCCTGGGGTTCAAATCTGTGTCTTCCCACGTGCCAGGCAAGCTCTGTAATCACTGAGCCACGGCTCCAGCCCCTAAGTTAAATATTTTGACTAGTTGATTCAACATATGTAATCTTTCCTTCCAAAAACCTCTGAGTAAATACCATTTGTTTATAGTGGTTTATACATAATTTGAAAAGGTATGGCTTATTATGGGCAGGAGGAGTACTGGGGTTTGAACCCATGGCTTTGTGCTTGCTAGGCCAGCACTCTACTGCTGGTCTGCATCCCCAGCCTTCAGTTTTTAAATTGTATTTGTTGAGCAAGGTAAATCAGTAGGGTTTTTCCCTACCTTCTTCCATTTTACTTACTGCTTTCACTAAAGCAGTTCCATTTTATCTGGTCTAGCTGTTAGAATTCTACAAAAGGCCTTAAATTGATAAATTAAATTTCTTTTTGAACAGCTACTGTTCTGCAGAAGTTCTCAGACCTACAGGATGGCTACATCAGCATTCCCTGGTCACTCTAATAAACATATACATTTCTAGGTATTACTTTAAGCCTACTGGAGCATCATTTTCAGGGCTGTTAACGAAGCACTTATTATTTTTTGCTGGGGATGTGGCTCAGTGGTACAGTGCTTGCCTAGAATACATGAAGCCTTGGGTTCGATCCCCAGCAATAAATATATATATATATATATATATATATATATATATATATATATATATATATATATATATATATATATATATCTGAATAGAAAAAAATAGAAAAACCTTTTTTTGTGGTACTGGGGATTGAACTCAGGGTTGCTTTACCACTGATCCATACCCTCATCCATTTTTTTATTTTTTATTTTGAGATAGGGTCTTGCCAAATTGCCAAGACTGGCCTTGAACTTGGAATTCTCCTGCCTCATCCTCCCAGGTAGCTGGGATTATAGGTACCTGGCTAAGCATTTATATTTTGAATAAGCTCCCTGGTGAATCTGAATATCTGTATTTGGAACCACTAGTCTTAAAACGTCATGTTTATTTACCAATACATAATCTGTTCCCAGCTGATTTACTTAAAGAGTGATACTTTGGAGCAAAAGCTGCTGTAACTTTTATATGAATACAAATGTAAAGAGTGTGTTTTTGTTAGGCTTGGTGGTGCACACCTTTAATCCCAAATGTTTGCAAAGCTGAGGCAAGAGGATGGCAACTTTGAGGCCTGCCTCAGCTGCTTAGCAAGATCTTTTCTGGAAAAAAAAATGTGGAGCTTATCCTATTTATACTTTCAGATACAGAAAGTACATACAGAATGAAAGCATAGTTTTGGTGATCCCGGACAGCGCTGCGCCTGGAGAGTTAATGTGCCCTGAGCTCATCTTCATGATCTGCCTTTGAGTGCCAAATTCAGTCCAGCCCTAGGCCTGGAATGGCTAAAGAGCATACTGGGTTTAAATTTCTGAGCTGAGCCAGCTAATTTGTTTGATTTGGGAAAATCATTTTACTTTTCTTTGCCTCTCCTAATTATCAGTAGAATGGGCATAGTTGTACTTATCTCATAGGCTTATCATTGTATTAAATATTAATGTGTGTAATGGACTTAGCATAGTGTTTGACGTGAATGAGTGCTAATAAGAGTAACATTAGGAGACCTAGGGCCCAAGAAATATGAAGTAAGCAAAATGTGATCTTTACAATATTTCATGTCTTCTTGCGTCTAGGCTGCTGCTCCTCCAGTTACCTGTAGCTCCAATGCTTGCTTGGTTACTACTGATCAAGCTTCAACGGGATCAGAAACAGAGTTTATGACCTCACAGACACCTGAGGTAATAAAGACCAATGGTCTTTCTTTTCTGTCTAAAAGAGTGGTAGAACCAGCTTATTTTATGAATTACAGGCATGATTAAATGATGTAATGTTTACATTTAGTAATGTATGACTCTCTAGATGTTGTGGTCCTAGAACTTATATAGATGATTTTCCTATGGCTTTAACATATTCGTTTATTGCCTTATTTCATGCAATAAATATTTTAATTTTTAATATAAAAAGTGAAAAGTTTTAAGTAATATTAGGCCAAATTTACCACTATATTTACACTGAAGGAATACTTAGAAAAAGCTTTCATTAATATAATGGACGACAATAATTTTTAGGGTTAAGATTAATGCTAATTCAGTTGGAATGAGTTACTCTTTTTTTTCTGACTAGTTTGTCAAAAGTATTCTTACAGTATTAGATTTTTTGGTGCTTTTAGTTCTGAGTTATATATTTTGCTGTTTGAGCAAATCTTTGGGGGACAACTTAACTAATAGATTTTTATTTTTGATGAACTATTATATAAAATATTTATTATAGAATATAAGCAAATAGAAATGATCATTAGTTTTTATGGTACTACCTTGGTCTACACTGAGATTAGTTGGTTCCTCTTGTAAAGAAAAGAGGGGGGGCTGGAGTGGTAGCTCAGTGGTTTCGGCGCTTGCCTGGGAAGCATGAGGACCTGGGTTCAAACCCCAGCACCACGTACACAACTGAGTGTTGGAGCAACTTAAGGCCATGTGAAAAACTAAATAAAGTTGTTTCTCTCTTTCTCTGTCTCTCTCACTGTCCCTCTCTCTCTTTAAAAAAAAAAGTTTTAAAGGGAAATGTTTGTTTAAAAAAAAAAGAAAAAAAAGAGGGGGGCTGGAGTGGTGGCTCAGTGGTTCTGGTGATTGCCTGGCATGCGCAAGGATGCTGATTTGAACCCCAGTACGGCATACACAATAAAGTGTCTGAGCAAATGAAAGCCACATGAAACACTAAATAAAATTTGATTCTTTCTCTCTCACTGTCCCTCTCTCTTAAAAAAAAAAAAAAAAAAGAGAGAGGGAAGTCAGATGGCTGTGGTAGCACACATCTGTTAATCATAGCTACTTAGGAAGCTGAGGCATGAGGATATCAAGTTCAAGGCCATCAATGGAAACTTAGCAAGACCTTGACTTAAAACAAAATATTAAAAGGACTGGGGAGAGAACAAGGGTCGAATGTCTCCACTAATCTGTGGAGGCTGGAACTAGACCCTGGCCATTGAGAAAGATGGTCTATTATCATGTGTTAAATCCAGATAAGGTGTAATGTTATACAACCTAATACTTTTTTAGAGATATTGTGGGAAGGGGAAGGGAGGGACAAGAGTGGGTTTTTGGGGGGACACTCCTGGGGATAAATCTAATGTCCAGAATCTATACACATTTTATATTTTTTTGTTAAAAACTTGCGTGGTTGTTCAAAAATAAATTTCTCAACAAAAAAAAATTAAAAATAAAAAAAAAAGGACTAGGGATGTAGCTCAGTAGTAAAGCACTCCTGGGTTGAATAGCAAGTACTGGAAAAAAAAAAAAGAGTGATTGTTGCCAAGTGTCCCATAGGTGTCTGCTTCATAACTAATTGGGATTGAGTTTTACTATCTTTGGAAGTCTTTTGTCTTGATAGTCTGTTATGTCAAGAATTTCTTGTTTCCTTAGGTAAGGGTTAATCAAATTAGATCAGGGTTAGTTTTCTTTTTTAAGTGAGCCGATTTAGAAACTCACTGTCTTTAAACTAGAGAAAAATTAACACTAAGGAGTAACCTAAGATTTTTCTTAAGCCCAATTCTGCTGTATAAAATTGGAACAATATTAGATTCTTTTTTTTTTTTTTAAAGATAGAAGGACAGTGAGTGAGAGAAAGAATCAATTTTTACTGAGTTTTTCACATGGCTTTCATTGCTGTGACAGTTGTGTACGTGGGTGCTGGGGTTTGAACCCGTGTACTCGCACGTGTTGGACAAGCGCTATAACTGCTGAGCCACCGCTTCAGACCCCAATATTAGATTCTTAACCAGAAAATGGCATTTTGGGTTCAGACATGACTAGGTGCTTGTAAAACATTCAGCCCCTCATTTGTTAAAGTGATTATTAGTAAGATTCTTTCACTTAGTCAGCAAGCTATGCAAAGCAAATACTAGTGTGCATCCTCAGCAATTGAGATTTGAAATTGTAAGCAAAAGCTGTTCTCTTGCATTCCTGCGTCCAAATGTCATCCTAAAGAACTTGCTGACTTGTGCCTATTGGGGTTTAGTGTAAGTTAACTGCTTGTTATGTGGCAGGTGATTGGCTGATGCTGCATTTCTTGTCTCCAGGCAGTGGTTCCCTCAAGCAAGCCACGGTCTTCACTAGCTGCTCCAAATCCTCCCATGTCAAAGGGCTCTGAACAGGGCTTCCAGTCACCTCCAGCAAGTACTAGTTCAATAGCCATTAACACAGCACCCTTTCAAGCCATGCAGACAGTGAGTATGAACTGGGAATGATGATCACAGTTCATTATTCTGCTTGTGTGTTTGTTTCTCTTACATCTATTATTAGTGCTATGTGAAAAGTTTGCCTTTTGTATTATTCTTATTTGGGTGGGTAGAATTTACATTTGTCCAATGGAAATACTGCTTGTGACAAAGATGTATTAAATCTACAATCCCTAGAATTTTGTATGGATATTTTATCAGAGTATTATTCCCTCTCTGTAAATTAGCAGGCAAAGCTGAGGGCCCATATCAAAAAAACAAAATTTATGGTTGATTCAGTCCCCTGGAAAGAAAAGAAAAAGGAAAAGGGGGCTGGAGTGGTTGCTCAGCAGTTGGAGTGTTTGCCTTGCAAGCATGAGGACCCGAGTTCGAACCCTAGCACCACATACACAGCTAAGTGTCGGAGAAATGAAGGCCAGATGAATAAATAAATAAAACTGATTCTATCTCACTCTCTCCCTCTTAAAAAAAAAAAAAAGGAAAATAAATGTGTAGGTGAAAAAAATGTTTCTAGCAATAGCTTAACAATGCCTATTGTTACTAATAGAGTACTAGTGATGTTCTATGACATCAGTAACCTGAAATTCAGGGCACAAACTTGGTGTTCTGTCATTGTTAAAGCTTTCATTTGGTTTCATCCTGATCTCATGCTGGTTCTTAGAGATTTATTCAGATTTGTGTGGTGGTCTGAATTCTGTATTTTTACAAATGGTAGTTTAAAACATTCATTCATTCATTTATTTATTTAATTTGTTGTACTGGGGGTTAAACCCAGGGGTGCTACACAACTGAGCTACATCCCCAAATTGTTTTTAAAAATTTGAGACAGGGTCTTGCTAAGTTGCTAAGGCTGACCTCAAACTTGTGATCCTCCTGCCTCAACCTCCTGAGTTGGTGGGATTATAGTTAAGCCACCATTCCTGGCTTAAAACTTTTTTTTTCAAAGATAATATTGCAGCTAGATTTGCACATTTATTCTCTAACACAAGAGCATAAACAGTCTGCTGGGGGTTTAGTGAGCCTTATGAGCTCAGTGTCCTAGTCTGGGTTCTTTGGGGTGATGATGGTGGGTGGGGCCACTGGAGTGGGAATGGGAAGCAGGCACAGTGTAGGGATAGGCTGGTGATCCTACACCTGAATTCATCTGCCTTATTACTCTGTGCTTGGCCGGTTAGAGTATCTTAAAGAGCTTTCCCTCTTTCTCTTTCAGTCATTTCTACACAGTATTGCCACATTGAGTTTACCTTCTCTTTTGCCTAATTAAAAGCAAATAATGGTCCATTACAGAATGAAATTGAGTCCTCTGTCTGACACTTAACATCCTTTGAAGCCTTGTGTGACCTGCCAAGCCAGTCTCCTGGGCTTGGCTTGCACATTCTTGGCATGGTACCTACGTGCTCATGCCTCTCTCTGTGTTCTGCCAGTATTGCAGCCTTTCAAGTTCAGATCGGTTCTCATTCATTCATTCAACACCTAGTTATGAAGCCAGAGCATAATTACTGAGGTTGTAGCAATGAAAAAAAGGAAGTCTTTGCTGAAGAAGTTTGTATTTTTATGATGGAGATGTGACATTTAGAAAGACAAATACTCATAAATATAATATACCAGATGTCAAGTAGTATAAGAATAATGGAGAAAGATAAGAAAGCCAGAGAGCAATAGAAATGTTCTTTTATAAATTATGACCAGGAACTATTTTACTATGCCTGCCACATAGTAAAATTCAGGATGTGATAAATTATTTCATTTATTTTTTAGTTTTTTTTTTTTTTTTTTTTTTTTGGTGGTGGTGGGGATTGAACCCAGGGTCTCACATATGCTAGGCAAGTGCTATACCAGTGAGCTCTATCCCCAGCCCCTATTTTTAGTTTTTGAAAAAGGATTCTTTTCTCCTATATACCTTTTTTTCTCAGTAAGCATTATTATGATAGCTTACTAGGAGGATTAACTTTTATTCTTTGGTATCAGTTCTGTCTGGAATCATGATTTTTTTTAAACTGTGGTAAAATATATGTAACATAAAATTTACTATTGCAGTCATTTTAAAGTGTGTAATTTAGTGGCATTAAGTACATTCACAATGTTGTGCAACCCTCTCCACCATTTTCGGAACTTTTTCATGATCCCAAACAGAAGCATTATACTCTATTGAATAGTAATTTGCTATTCCTGCCTCTCCCAGCCTGTGGTATTCACCATTCCATCTTCTATATCGATATTTTGCCTATTCTAGGCACCTCATATAAGTGAAATCATGCAATCCTTGTTCTTTTTATATCTGGCTTGTTCATTTAGCATAATGTTTCAAGGTTCATCTATGCAAGTTTTGTGAATCAAATTGTCATTTGTTCTTATGGCTGAAGAATATTTCATTTTATGTATATATTTTCATTAATTCATTCACCTGTTGATGGGCACTTGGGTTGTTTCTACCTTTTGTCTATTATGAATCATGCTGCTATGAACACAGGTATACAAATGTCTGTTTAAGTTTAGTTCTTTTGGGTACATACCGAGCGGTGAGGTTGATGGATCATATGGTAATTTATGTTTCACTCTTTGAGGAACCATTGTACTGTTTTCTGTGGATATATCATTTTACAGTCTCACCAGCAACGCATGTGGGTTCCACATGCATTTGATACTGATTGTTTCCTGTCTTTTGATAATAGCTGTCTTTAAAAGAAAAGGAGAGGACAGTGAGAGAGAAAGAGAATCAACTTTTATTTAGTTTTTCACGTGGCTTTTGTTGCTTCCACACTTTGTTGTGTGTGTGGTGCTGGTGTTTGAACCTGTGTCCTCACACATGCCAGGCAAGTGCCGTAACCGCCGAGCCACTGCTCAGCCCCAGTAACAGCTGTCGTAATGGGTGTGGCGTGGTGGCTCGTTGTGGTTAACATTTTGCTAATGACTGAACGTTGAACATGTTTTCATGTGCTTACTTTCTATATTCTTTGGAGAACTGTCTATTCAAATCCTTTGTGAAAATAGAAGTTTAAAAATACGGTGGAGTTTTGATGGATGCTACCTTTAGTCATTTCCCGTGAACATTCACTTACCCTTATCTTTCAAGGTATTTAATGTTAATGCACCTCTGCCACCACGGAAAGAACAAGAAATAAAAGAACCCCCTTACTCACCTGGCTACAATCAAAGTTTTACTACAGCAAGTACACAGACACCACCCCAGTGCCAACTGCCAGCTATACATGTAGAACCAACTGTCCTGTCTCAAGAAACTGGTGAGATCTTTGCATATATTTTGAAGACTTAGATAACAGCTAATCATACAGAAAGCAAGTCTGTAGTGACACTTTAGAAGTTCTTGTCCAGTAAACATCATTTCTTCATGTTTATAAAATGGTGAGAAATTGGGTCTTTTATTTAGTTAAGTTCACCTATTTTTACTTTTGTAGAGAAGCAGAACTTAGATGACTGATAAACCTTGTAGGGTTGTGTTTCTTAAATCTAATTGCTGTGAGCACCTTACTGAGGTAGATACGGTACTATCTAGCTGCTTGCACAAAGATTTTTTAAAAATTTTTAAATTGGTGCATCATAGTCTTACATAGTGAAAGGATTCATTATTACACATTGATACAGGCACACAACATGATAATATAACTTGAACCCAATCCATACCTAGGATTCCCCACCACACCATCCACTGCCCTGTCTCACATCTCCACTGCATTCCCCCTGATTACAGCTATAAATGTTTATATACATACATATATATATATATATATATATATATATATGTATATATATATATTTTAACTTTTCTAGCCCTGTATGCCTTTGCAAGATATTAACTCTTTCAACACAGACAGATAGTTTTCTGACCTTTCCCCTTCTTATATACATTATTGATTAATGTGAAGATATAACTTAGTATACTTATTCTGTTGACTTAGAGATGGGAGACGATTTTGTTCTTTCATGCTGCTTTAAATTATGAAGAGGCAACTGTTGTAATGTGTCCAATTTCTTTCATTTGTAAGGAATAATATGGAGTAATACTCATTTCTCTTTCTCATACACACATACATTTATACACACACATAAATCTTTTTTTTGAGAATTAATTTTGTTTTTTCATTGGGCCTTTGTTTCTCTAATACATAATTGTATATGTGGTCTAAGGTTCGAACCCAGGTCCTTGTGCTTGGCAGGCAAGTGCTCCAACCACTGAGCAACCACTCCAGCCCCCATTTCCTTTTTAAAGGGGGAAAATATATTAAAGGTTTTTATATATTTATATATATCTAAATTGACTTTTTAAATATAAAGAATGTTGGACCTTTATTACCATTTAACTCTTAACTGTTTCCTTAAGCTGCAAATTATCATCCTGAAGGAACTATTCCAGTAAGCAATGGTAGCCTTGCCTTTTACCCAGCACAGACGAATATATTTCCCAGACCTGCTCAGCCATTTGTCAGCAGCCGGGGATCTGTGAGAGGATGTACTCGTGGTGGGAGATTACTGACCAATTCCTATAGGTCCCCCAGCAGTTATAAAGGTATGCTGTGAATCAACTTTAATTGTAGTGAATTATTTTGTCTGTATATTTACTTGACTCTGGCTGTTTTTACCTTACTTTGTTCTCTTTTGTCATTGGCATTTGTAACATAATAGGGGCTGTTCTGTCTAATATGCCTGTTCTCTGTAACACAGCTAACTTCCTGTATGAAGAGCTGATTAATTCTGGTACATACTATATAGAAAGGTTGATTATCTTGTTTTTCAGGGGATGAATTTTGGTTTTCATATTTGCATAGTTTTTTTTTGTTAATTGTGTTAAGAAAATGTCACAATTTGACAATATTCATTTTCTAATTACTTGTCTAATCAGACTGCACATAAGTAGGAACACAGAATTTGAGAGTGTAATAGTGATATTCTCTTTTTTTTATTAAGAGTATATAGAGATAAAACGAGAGGGAAACATTATCAAACCATCAATAACCAATGTATATATACATAGTTATCCAGGGGTAATGCCAAAACATGGATGACCACCTTGGGTTTCACCTGTTGCAGTTTCCCCCAGAAGAACTCTTGCATAAAATGGGTATCTCGTGGAGGGATAACATCTGCTTCAGAGATGGTTCCCCTGCATTCCCACTCTCCAGTATCCTAGGAGATCTTCAAATACTCTCCCCCCACCCCCTTCCCCTCCCC